>JAZKJV010000372.1:516309-799237 GCA_037367405.1 Ottelia alismoides | reverse complement strand
TGACAATGGGCGCGCGTGGAGGACGACTGAGCTGTTGGATCAAAGAGGAGGATCCAACGGTTGAGGATGCAGGCGGCTGAAATAAGGGGCGGGGCCACGTGGCGTACCCAGAGAGGGCCACGTGGCCCAATCAGATTATTGCGAAAGTATTTTTGAATTTTGGAGGTTAATTTGGCCGAATTTGAGAAAATTCAAAACATGAAAGTTGTAGATCTTGACGAGATCTACAAGTTTCTTGTTGACCAAAACTGAAAACGAGGTCAAACAAAGACCGAAATATTTTTTGAGGGTATTTTTAAGTCTAAAAAATAACACGAATTTCATTTTGTCATTTTTTTGTGATTTTTAATTTATTTAGGACTCTGTTAATTACAAGACTTTAACTGGGAATTATTGACAAAAACTTTAAGCAAGGGGGTTAATTATAGAAAATAAAGATGATGAAACTGAGGTTCATCAGGGCGTAACTGCGTAAGGGATCGGAGGTCTGTGAGAGGGCTGTGGGTTGTGGGGTGCAGGAGGGCTGTGGGACGGGACGTTGTAGGATGGTGCGGGGGCACTGTGGCTGTGGCGGGGGCGAGGGTTGGGAGCGCAAGTGCTTGGGGGCGCTGGGGGTTGCAGGTGGTCGGGGCCGAGGTGATTCAGGCCCTCAAGGGCGCAGGGGGCAGGGGGTCGGGGCGGAGGGGGTCGAGGGGCAAGGGGTTCCGACGCAGGGGGCAGGGGGAGGGGCGGAAGGGGGTCAGGGCCGAGGGGGCGCAGGGGGTCGAGCGCAGGGGGCGGGGGTGTGGCTTTGGTCCATACATGTTTTCTAGGTTGGTAGAGGCCACCGTCCGGCTTTGGTGGCTTCTTCATCAAGGTCCATGGCAATGGAGGTGTAAATCTTCTCGTGAGATACGAGTTTGAAATCTCCGAAAAAAGAAGACGGGACACGGAATGAAGCTAAGTTGCTCGGTGAATCATCCCCAATCTAATACATAACCTGAAAATATTTCAAAGTGAAAGGTATGAAAGGGTCTCTGTTGAACCTCCTTTATCGTGTCTATCAACGTAACTAAGATGTTGACGTCCATCTTGTGGCCACATTCTTAGATGGGATTTTTTCTGGACAGACCTTATAATCTTTGTCAATTAACTCTACGATCTTTGAAACATCGTAATTCTTCCTTCGACCCTGGTAAACTTTAATAAACCTTTCCCTATAAATCTTGTGGTTAACCCTCATCCCAGTTACCCATTAAAACTTACTGGATTCCGTTACATTCTTTTATATTATGCATATTTTATTTGCCGAATTTACATTAATTGCCACTCCCTCTCACACTCTTCCTCTTTCCCACCACACAGCACCCTCACCTCCTCTCTCCACTGCCCTCCTCCCCAAGCTCGGCCTCCTCGTTCCCGACCTCTGCCCCCGCCGCGCAAAGCCCCCGCAGCCCCTGCCTCCCGCCCTCGAGACCCCCTGTGTCCTGCCGCTCGAAAGCCCTGGTCCCCGTCGCACAAAGTCCCCCGCACCCCAGCCCCCTTCCCCCGCCGTGCGAATTCCCCGCAACCCTCGAAGCTCCCGCCTCCAGCCGCTCGAGCCCTCAGTCGTGTTCCTTTTTTGCTTGGATCCATCCCCTGATCTGTTGTTGTCGCTCTTCAATTTGGAGTAGATCTCCAGATGGGGAGCAACAGATACTCGTGGACGCTCGAGGCCCACCCAAAGCTTCCGAAGGGGAAGCCTGTGGTCGTCGTGGTCTTGGACGGGCCCCCGCCCCTCCACCTCCCTTGCACCTCCACCTCCCCATCGTCCCCAGCACCCCTCCACCTCCCCATCGGACCCCCCCCCCCTCGCGAGCTCCCCCTGCCCCTGCGAAGCCCTCTCCCTGCCCCTGCAAAGACCCCCCCATCCCCGCCCCCCCCCCCCCCCCCCCCCCCCCCCCCCGCCCCTGCGAAGCCCCAAGTGGAACGTCGCCCCAGCACCTCCTCTCGTCAGGTCGAGACTCGTGGGAGGGGAAGCTGTAAAAGGAGGGACGAATTTTTTCTTCTCTTTCTTAATTCTAGCCGTCCGATCGCGGATTGGTTAGATTAACTCATTTTTAATCCGAGGAAGTTAACTCTAGATGTGTCATTAACGGTAGATTTCGTGGGGTTAAGACGGAGCAAGTTTACAGGATCGAGGGAGGAATATCGATATTTCAAAAGTAGTAAAGGTAATTGACAAAGATTATAAAGTCTGTCGGGTAAAAATCCTTTCTTAGATTAGATCCCTCGGAAATATCCAAGCAATTTCTAAAGATGAATTCAATATGGACGTCAATATCACAATGGCATTTAATACCCCCAAAGTCTTCCCACCACGCCACGCAAGTTGCCAAAGCTGGGTCTCCATCATGGCCCGAGAAATTAATTTAGCTGCCTCAACTGGTCACTCTCTTTTTTCCAGAATCGATGGCCCGGGGTGCAGAATTACGTTGTGGTCAATTTAAAAATGTTGCAAGAGATGAGGACGCCTCATGCAGGAGGTGCCACCGACCACCAATTAGTTTTTCTATCCAAAAATTCCATCTATGTCCTGGAATCCCTCCCACGTCGCATCACCGTCCTCAACTCTACACCCTCTCACCTTCGCCCAGTTCTCCGCACTTGCGACTCCCACAACAGCTCCGCTTCTCTTGTTTTTTTCCTCATTTTTTTTTTTGAAAAATAAAAAATTGTATATTCATCATTATATCCCTCTCACATTCTATTAAAATTCTCAGAAACAGAGACTCCTACGGGCCTCCATCCAAACATGGTCGATTTAAAAATGCTGCGACCGTTAAAAAAATGACGTCTGGATGGAGGGCTTAGGAGTCTCTGTTTCTGACGAAATTTTAATAGAATGTGAGAGGGATATAATGATGAATATACAAATTTTTATTTTTCAAAAAAATTAAAAAATGAGGGAGAAATAGGGGTGGGAGTAGCCAAGTTGGCTACTCCCTGGGGGCAGCCCCATTTACCCATATATATATATATATATATATGAGTTTAATGGGTCTGTCCCTGCGTCGTTTTCGACGTTTTTTAAATTTTTTTGGAAAATATCATCATGTATATTCATCCATATATCTCTCATATATGACATTCGAATTTCGTCAGAAATAGAGACTCCACGGCCTTCATCTATACAATCATTTTTTAACGGTAACGGGATTTTTTTAAATCGACACATTTCGTCGGAGGCCGTATGAGTCTCTGTTTCTGACGAAATTCGAATGGCATATAGGAGGGATATAGGGATGAATATACATGACGATATTTTTCAAAAAAATAAAAAACGTCGAAAACGGCGCGTGAGAAGTCCCGTTAAACTCTCTCTCTATATATATATTGATATATATAGATATATATGTATATATATATGTATATATATAGGGAAAAATGGGGCTGCCCTCTTGGGGTAGCCAACATGGCTGCCCCACCTCATTTTTTGCAAAATATTTATATTTTTTTGGAAAAATATCACAATGTATATTTATCCCTATATCCCTCCTATATGCCAATCGAATTTCGTCAGAAACAGAGACTCCTACGACCTCCATCCAACATTATTTTTTTAACGGTCGCAGGATTTTTTAAATCGACTCTGTCTGGATGGAGGCCGTAGGAGTCTCTGTTTCTGACGAAATTTGATTGGCATATAGGAGGGATATAGGGATGAATATACATGATAATATTTTTCAAAAAAATAAAAAATTTGCCCATTTATATTTATTCAATTATATTTGAGTATGTATTATATATATATATATAGAGGAGTGATCCTGTGAGAGCAAAAAGTTGTGAGAGCATGAGAGGAATGATTCTGGACCCACATGATTCTGTTTTCTCTCTCCTGGGTGGGAATGATTCTGGACCACATGATTCTGTTTTCTCTCTCCTGATCTTCTCTCTCCTGGGTGAATTATGTGGTCCAGAATCACCCCTCTCATGCTCTCACAACTTTTTGCTCTCACAGGATCACTCCTATATATATATATATATTTATATTTATATATATAGATACATTTCGATTCAATCAACCGATTCAACCATTTCTTTCCTATCGGTTCGATTCAATAAAATTTTTAAAAGAGAAGATATCATCAACTAATCCATAACATAATTAAAAGAGGAGCCTCCACCGACTTCTCATTAATTTCGCGCCCAAAAATTCCAGTTATGCCCTTGATGGCAAATCTGCATCCGCCGAACTCCTGCTTAATTCCCATTTATAACCTCAAGTTTCTTCGTTAATTACGGGGTTCACCTTCTCCATCTGGCACCTCGGCCGCCGCCCCATGACACCTTCACCCTCCACATCCAGCCCGTTGCCCGCGTCGATTCCGGCATCCTCCCTCGATTACGCCACGGAGTCACCACTGGGGGAACGACCGCGCCTGGGAACAAAGTCGTAATCCTCCACTGCTTGACATTGGGGGTACGGGGAGGGCTGGGGGCAAGATGCACCCGAGAATCGGAGATGAAGTGCTAATCGGGGGCATCGGGACGATTCTAGGGGGATGTTAGGGTCAGGTAATGGTTTGATGACTCAGATCTGAAACGAAGTTGAGCACCTAGAGTTCGAGCGAGCGACGAAAACAATATTAATCTTTCACCATCAGCAGTCTGGAGCATATGGAGCACCAACCACCGTCTTTCAAGTACCGCAACACCTACAGTTCGTGGGAGCAAAGGAAGAGCACAAGCCTTAGTTTCAGACCTTCCATCAATCACGACGACCATCTGGAGCCCATACCATCAGCAACACGACAACTGGGGAGCATTCCACCGATAGCTGACAAAAAACGACGCTAGATCGAACCACCTGCGTCTGTCAAACATCCACCGACTTTGCAAGAACCATAGAGCAAGAAGAACAACTTTCCTAATTCAGCACTTTCCACATTCGAACTTATGCAAGACCGACGGTCGAAATCGCAAAAAAATGATATATGAGTTTTGAATTGGTGGGTGATTTTTAAGTATGCCGTCGAATTAATCGAAATTACGTAATCTCACTCTATATTTATGGAAAAATATGGCTGCCATGAGGGAGCTAATTTAACTCATCTGTCTCATTTTTTCATTTTTAAAGTGATATTTTCACCTGACAGACTATATAATCTTTATCAATTACCTTCACGACTTTTAAAATAACTTAATTCCTCTCCTCGACCACGTAAACTTGCTCCGTCCTATATGTGTGTATGTATAACACATGAAATACATAAATTCACGTATTTTATAATATATAAAATTGTAATTGGAACTATATAGTGACTACACATCTTTCCAGTTATTTCGTAAGTGGTATATAATTTACTATCTGTAGATAATCATGTACATAGTTCCCTTGTATACTCCCCACGAAAGATATGTTGATTTATCATATAATATATATGCATGAATACTTTGTGGATTTATATTACCATAATAGGGAATAAAATATAGTGAATTGTGATAATCATGATTCTATCAATTTACGTGCTGAAAGCCGTGGGTATACTGTTACCGTCCTCTAAGGTGATGTGTACGATATCTGTCATACCAGAAGATGCAGGATTCCAAAGATATATGTATGTGATATAAAATTGGCACATACCATTGCATATATGTAAGTTATATCTAATCTTTAGTTGTATCTATGAATGGAGATTTGAGGGATTTGTATTTTATTTAAAATCATATAGAATATAAATTTCATTGCATATCTGTAAATAGCATTATGGTATTCAACACATATATGGCATTATCCTATTACATGAGTGTTCATACATAACAGAAGATAGGGGTGAACTAATGCATGCATGGCATTGCCGTGTCGAGGCATGAGTACGTAGGAAGTCACATAATACGTAAGATATTTGACATTTAGATAGGCGATAACATTCGGTGTAATAATCTATTTCATGGAGGAGTAATCAGGCGTGAGTTCGGATAGGTGTGTGTAACGTAAGAGTATGCAACATTTCTTATTTCACATTCAAATATGCATGTGATCACTATTGTGAGAAAGGAAGAACCAAATACAATTAAACACACCACACCGTTGATAACCAAGAGCTAAGAAAGAGCACGATGTAAGGAAGTATATCATCATGAAGAAGAAGCTCTGTCTAAAGAATTCAAATGTAAACACGTGTTAAAAATGTTAGTAGCAGGAGTCTTTGATATCTTAAAGACCGCAAGTGATTCAGAAGTAGACATCATTATTAAACTAACTCAGAATTCTGGCAGAAGTGTTAAATCGTGGGGTTTGTTTTTCGTCATACGACATGTATAGCATGTGTTATTTTATTCTAAAATAGTATATTTAGTACGTAGTTGGGTATGTTGCATAAGGTGCATGGTGTACATATACATTGCATGCGCAATAAGCGTACCATCATCTCAGCGTTTCTGTATAACGTAAGCATTTTGCTGGGGTGTTAGGTTGTAGAGTACCTATGTAGTTATAGTATAATTAGACAATATTTTTTAGGGTGTACAATAGTAGAAAACACATTATTAATATACTCCTTTTCAATAATTCAATATCAAATATTTTTGTCTATCTAGGAGTTTTTACTTAATATTATCTAAAACAAATACAGTACATTTGTAGATATACATCTTTAGAGTTTTCTACAGTCTTAACCAATAAAAATACTATGTTCATGATCTTTGAATGGAAATGGAAGATTTTCTCGCATAAATAATTGAAAACCGATCAAATACACATTACCGTTGAAAGCATAAATTTCTCCATACCAATATGCGTAATTAGTTGATGTATAATGTTTTGCAATGTGTTTTTTTTTAATTATGCACCGTACATACTTATTTAGTAATTCTATGATACCTTATTAGATGAAAAAAAACCTTTCAACTTTGCACTTCTCGCAAACATTAAGTGTCAAATCATGATTAGTGTACTTATACTATAACTCAATTAGTAGTGTGGATATATGACACTACTCCTCATGTATGCACACAAAACACAGACACACATACATATTATCTGGGACCTTTTGTAAATAATTACAATGAAAGATAACTAGAAGTATATACATATATTATATATTTTTTGCTTAATCTAAAAAAGTAGATTTCTATAAAAGAGTATATATTTATTGAGAGTGGTGTGTTTGGAATACAAAAATATTCAAGAAATTGAACAAGGTATTTTAAAGCATGACTGATTATACACACATAAATTTTGAAATATAACTCTATTTATGTATTATCAACTGCATTATATCAAAGGAGTCATTGGTGATCCCATTGAATATGTTCTCTATTTCAGTTTTAATTGCTTTGTTATCAGGTCTAACGTTTGAGTTATTTGAATAAAATAGATGGATAATAATAATAATATTTAAAAATTTCATTTTCCATGTTATGCACGAGCTCCCTACTCGACAACTTTAGATGACCATGTTATATATTAAATATATGAATAATAATATAGCGTATGTCACATTCGACATTATATGGACATGGAAAAAAGCATGGTACTTCATTAAATGTTGCTAATGATATAAAAGCTTTCGGAGTTTAAATTGTGACACACAACCTCTATATTTTTATTATGACAATGCTATCATGTTTCTATTTTTTGATTTCTCCAATTTTACTATGCATTCAACTATATTAAATCTTGCTTCATATTGTGGACTCAATCTGTCGTGCATCATGCTTTCTGCTCCTACAAACAATAGTCTCAACTTTGTATATAATATCTCCTCTTCCATTTCCTATAGTGCTGCAGAGTTCGAAATGTATAAGCTTAAGAAGATGGGAAAAGTCACTCAAGATGACATAGCTGCCGTGCAGGAGCAGTACAAAGCTCGTGATGTTGATCAGTCAGTGACTAAGAAGCTCCAAACATCTATAAATATGGAGTTAAATGCTTTTTATATGGTTTGATTTATAAGATAAATATTTTGGAGCATGTGGATATATAAATTTGTTACATACAGATGTTGATTTTTACTTATTCTAAGATGGATAAAGATATGCTTATTCATTTTCTAAAAATACAGATACGTATGTGAAAATCTTATCATTTTCATGAAATATATATAAGTATGGTCACATAGTTTTTGTTCATAATGACATTCATTTATTACAAAATATAAAATATAAAGATACATATATATATATATATAAGTAGCATTCATAGGCGAAGACTGTCATGTATTTTTTATATCAGTATACAGATATAAACATATAGATATATTATCGTATAAACAATACTCAGCAACGAAGATAGTCATGTTTGATCTCTATACCTCCATACGTTTGTAAGTGTAAGATAGTCATGTTTTATCTCTATACCTGCATACGTTTGTAAATATAAGGATATCATTCGAGATATGGATAACATATAAATAAATGTTCTATGATTAAAATGGTCGACACGCGTAGAATACAATCTTTCTTCTCCTTATGCACCTTACACCAATTTGTAATATAAAGTAGGATGTGCAGACATACTAGCATTCCCCAATGACCAATAAATATTTTTTATATCAGTATACAGATATAAACATATAGATATATTATTGTATAGACAATACTCAGCAACGAAAATAGTCATGTTTGATCTCTTTACCTGCATACATTTTGTAAGTGTAAGATAGTCATGTTTTATCTCTATACCTGCATGCGTTTGTAAATGTCAGGATATCATTCAAAATATGGATAATATATAAATAAATGTTCTATGATTAAAAAGGTCAACCACTTCATTATTTCTTAAAACATATTTACCCGTGCAATTGCACGGGTTCCCTACTAGTATATATTAAAGAGCATCAATATCATTAATTTTCGACCGTCAATTCTGAATTTACCCTCCCGATCTTCTGTCTCCTCTCGTCATTCCGAAAGTACCCTCAACAATTTGCCAATTCCAGAATTCCTACGGCCTTCCCCTTCCGCCACAAGAAAACCCTACCTCCCGTCAATGGCTTTGTCTGCCTCCGCGTCGCTTAGCTCCGTCGACGGGATTGGAACTGGTTGGCGTTATTCCGGTATCCTACTCCCCTTCACCCATCTCTGACTTCTCCCATGGTTACCGTAACGCCGCCTACGACGCCTCCTCCCCTCCTTCCCGTAACGCCGTCGTCGGACTTAGGGCTCTACACTTGGGGACGAACCCAATTTGGGCTTAGTAATGGCCGACTGTCAGACGACATGGCCGAACCCTCCCTCCACGTCTCCTCTGGCTGAACCCCCTTTCAGGAGTCCCTCCTCCATCGTCGGCCCTCTCCCTCTCCCTCCTCCTTTGGCACCACCAGCTCTCCGCCACGCGATCTCGCATGCCCTCGTGGTTGCAGATCGGTTTTCATCACTGCATTAGTTGCACGAGTATCATCGTCGATGTCATCTGGATGGATGTGTACATCATCACGTGCTCTCGAACCAGAATGTAGAAACCACAGAATCGCCATGACCGAAATCTACTGCTAGAGACGAAGAACAGTGAAGCAATTGGGGAAGAGCACTTCCCTTCCAAGTTGAACAGAATTCGTTGGATTGTTTTGGGCTTAGTCTGGATGGATCATTGCCTAGCGTATCAATAACTGTCACCAACCGAGTTAGACTTGTCTCTTCAAAATGCCACCATAAAAGATTATCCACGGAAATTTGAAATGCTGCCATAAAACATTACACATTACGCAAAAATGTGTCTACGAGAATTCAGAATTTGGCCATCGTGTAATAATGATATTATAAATCTGCATCTTAGAGTAAGAGAATATAATATATAAGGAACCACAATATTGTATGTATGTTCATCTTTGTTCTGTCTGCACAAAAATCATATGCAGTATTTACCTGTGCACATGGCTTTAATTACAGAAATGGAAAGAACCAGATCTGACCACATCACTAAACACCAGTTACTGAACTGTATACATGGTATTGGCTATACAGTATACACCTACGTGGAAATTCCCATGTATTTACATGAATTGACTGATCTGATCTATGTTGTTAATATGTACCATGTATGACCCCGAACTACCCTATCTGTACATTATGGCACTTCAGATGTTTCATGAGCAAGATGTTTTGCTTCTTTTGAATTTTTCTATTAATGTAAGTCTAATTTTTCTTGTAAAATCTATATCTTTGTACCATCTTAAATTCACAAATGAGGTGGTTGCCTAAGACAGAACCATCACAAGGTACATCTGCCCCTTCCCATTTACAAGCACTAGGAATATTGAACAACGGACATCCCATGATGTATATTCTGAACAAAAAATGCAATGCTTAAGAATAATAGAAGCATTAAACACGAACATTAGTGTCCTAGACCCCAAGAACAAAATAGTGCTCCCAAACTCCTTGACACCTAATGTCGTAAATAGACAAGGGATCATCCCTAAGTCAGACAACAAAAATTTGATCGAAATCCGTGATTCATTTAAAACCCAACCAATAAAATTAATTCACGGAAACAAGAAAAGCAAAGTTTAAAATAGATAATTGGATATCAGATTCAACATGGGTATATGCAGGAACACCAAGAATCCCAAAGTATTGGAGTGAGCGCCACCTCTCCCTTCGCTAGATCCCATGATTCGTCATTGGTCGTCAGCTCCATGCATGGTGCGTTGACAGTGGCATCTTCTTACTATGATGCGAGGAGTTACTTCTCCGGCATGAGAGGATAAGCTAGGATTTAAAGGGTGGTTTTTATCTCGAATTCCCGGTAGATTCAAAGTAGTTTGAGATTTTGATTGGTTAATCGTGTATGTGTATTTTTTGCATCATTTGAATTGATTAGCATTACAATAAATATCATTCGATCTTGTCTCTCCATCCTACTTCACTCCCGAGATAATTTCTACCCACCAACCTGTGCAGCTGACGCATCTCCCATTCAACCGATGCTTTCTCCCACCTATCCCTCTGGCTAGCTCTCCCCCTAGTAGGTTTCCTAATTAGGGTTTACATTTGGGGGGGGGGAATCTTGATACGAATTGCTCCAGATCACAGGTCGCTACTGTGACATCGTCGATCATCGGACACCCATGCCTGAATCCTCTTTGTTGCCACCAAGATGAGGGAGAAGGAGGCGGAACCTATACGATGTCGTCCTCTGGATCTGGTAGTGTTTTCCTTGAACACGATCTTCACATTCGAGTCGATCTAATGTTGCACCACCTTTGTCAGTTCGACCATCGATCAATTCTCCTGGGTTTCCAAGCATGAATGGCCTCATTTGTTTTCCTTCCATTAGCTTCACTAGAAAATTATAATACTTTGTTTTTGTTTTTTTATTTGATGAGACAAATTCTGAATTTTATGAGTATAATTGACGTAAATATACTCTACCCATACACAACTTTTTTTATAGATTATAAGTTTGAGTAAATACTAATTGCTACGAAGTTATACACAATTATACTTTACTTGAACTATGCATATTATAATTTAGGAAATCGATTCAACGTATGATGGTAATTCATTCCATCCGTGCAGCGCACGGGTATGTACTAGTCAGAATAGTAAGCAGACAAGGAGCAATAAATGGCAGTGCGGGACCTACACACCTACATAAATCAGATGAGGGTTGCTTCTTACCAGTTCCCAACGAAAGAAAACAACAAGAAACCTTCCCCAGCAAACAACCACACATGTGCATGTCAAGGCTGAGGCAACTTGAGTTTATCGGATCCAGTTATGATGGAGTGAGCGGTCCTGTTAAACTTATCTGGTATAAAATTGAGCGGGTGATGGTGGAGTCGAGAGACATAAATCAGATGAGGGTTGCTTCTTACCAGTTCCCAACTAAAGAAAACAACAAGAAACCTTCCCCAGCAAACAACCACACATGTCCATGTCAAGGCTGAGGCAACTTGAGTTTATCAGATCCAGTTATGATGGAGTGAGCGGTCCTGTTAAACTTATCTTGTATAAAATTGAGCGGGTGGTGGTGGAGTCGAGAGACATAAATCAGATGAGGGTTGCTTCTTACCAGTTCCCAACGAAAGAAAACAACAAGAAACCTTCCCCAGCAAACAACCACACATGTCCATGTCAAGGCTGAGGCAACTTGAGTTCATCGGATCCAGTTATGATGGAGTGAGCGGTCCTGTTAAACTTATCTTGTATAAAATTGAGCGGGTGGTGGTGGAGTCGAGAGACATAAATCAGATGAGGGTTGCTTCTTACCAGTTCCCAACGAAAGAAAACAACAAGAAACCTTCCCCAGCAAACAACCACACATGTCCATGTCAAGGCTGAGGCAACTTGAGTTTATCGGATCCAGTTATGATGGAGTGAGCGGTCCTGTTAAACTTATCTTGTATAAAATTGAGCGGGTGGTGGTGGAGTCGAGAGACATAAATCAGATGAGGGTTGCTTCTTACCAGTTCCCAACGAAAGAAAACAACAAGAAACCTTCCCCAGCAAACAGCCACACATGTCCATGTCAAGGCTGAGGCAACTTGAGTTTATCAGATCCAGTTATGATGGAGTGAGCGGTCCTGTTAAACTTATCTTGTATAAAATTGAGCGGGTGGTGGTGGAGTCGAGAGACATAAATAAGATGAGGGTTGCTTCTTACCAGTTCCCAACGAAAGAAAACAACAAGAAACCTTCCCCAGCAAACAACCACACATGTCCATGTCAAGGCTGAGGCAACTTGAGTTCATCGGATCCAGTTATGATGGAGTGAGCGGTCCTGTTAAACTTATCTTGTATAAAATTGAGCGGGTGGTGGTGGAGTCGAGAGACATAAATCAAATGAGGGTTGCTTCTTACCAGTTCCCAACGAAAGAAAACAACAAGAAACCTTCCCCAGCAAAAACCACACATGTCCATGTCAAGGCTGAGGCAACTTGAGTTTATCGGATCCAGTTATGATGGAGTGAGCGGTCCTGTTAAACTTATCTTGTATAAAATTGAGGGGTGGTGGTGGAGTCGAGAAACATAAATCAGATGAGGGTTGCTTCTTACCAGTTCCCAACGAAAGAAAACAACAAGAAACCTTCCCCAGCAAACAACCACACATGTCCATGTCAAGGCTGAGGCAAGTTGAGTTTATCGGATCCAGTTATGATGGAGTGAGCGGTCCTGTTAAACTTATCTTGTATAAAATTGAGCGGGTGGTGGTGGAGTCGAGAGACATAAATCAGATGAGGGTTGCTTCTTACCAGTTCCCAACGAAAGAAAACAACAAGAAACCTTCCCCAGCAAACCATACATGTCCATGTCAAGGCTGAGGCAACTTGAGTTTATCGGATCCAGTTATGATGGAGTGAGCGGTCCTGTTAAACTTATCTTGTATAAAATTGAGCGGGTGGTGGTGGAGTCGAGAGACATAAATCAGATGAGGGTTGCTTCTTACCAGTTCCCAACGAAAGAAAACAACAAGAAACCTTCCCCAGCAAACCATACATGTCCATGTCAAGGCTGAGGCAACTTGAGTTTATCGGATCCAGTTATGATAGAGTGAGCGGTCCTGTTAAACTTATCTTGTATAAAATTGAGCGGGTGGTGGTGGAGTCGAGAGACATAAATCAGTTGAGGGCTGCTTCTTACCAGTTCTCAATGAAAGAAAACAACAAGAAACCTTCCCCAGCAAACAACCACACATGTCCATGTCAAGGCTGAGGCAACTTGAGTTTATCGGATCCAGTTATGATGGAGTGAGCGGTCCTGTTAAACTTATCTTGTATAAAATTGAGCGGGTGGTGGTGGAATCGAGAGCGTTTGTAATATCATGGCTAAGTTATGATGGTTAAATCACCACATTTTCCTCGACTTGTATAATAATTAGACTGACAAAACTCATGACTCTCTCTCTCGCTCTCAGAACATGACACCGGTGACTAAGGATGAGGGATGAACTGAATCATTTAATTCATTTTGTAAAATTTCGAGTCTAGGTTCGATGGGAAAAAAATCGTGTTAAGGTTCAGTTGGCTCAATCTTCATTCGGAAGGTTTGATTCAGTTCCTTGAGGCCATCTTTGATTGAGGGTTTAACCTCCCTTTGGGGGGTATACCTCCCAAAATCCAATATTTCTCTCGGGATGTGTTTGGTTGCCGAATTACTCCGAGGTAAAATTGAGGGAGGGTAATCCGTTTTTGTATTTGATATTTAGATAGAAGATTTTTGGTTGAGAGGATTCATTGTGATGCAATTATATTGAAGTTTGGAAATTTGGATAGTTATTGTGATGTGACTGTATTATAGTTGGAAAAAATGTAGAAGTTGAATAGTTTGTATTTTTTAAATGATTTGATGGTATAATATATTATTATTTTTTAATAGAAAAAAAGAAATAATTTATTTAATGTGTTAAAAAAGAGAGGAAGAGTGAGTCACATATGAGAGATAAAAAGGATGGTTTTGGGGGTAAACCCCTAAAGAGGGGATTAACCCCCTAGCCGAACATTGCCTCATTTGTGGAGCTGACACACTCTCTCTCTCTCTCTTTATAATTAAATATATCATTTCTCTTTCATTTATATCATCAAAAAAATAATATATTATATCCTCATATCATCTGAAAATTATAAACTGTTTAATTTCTACGTACTTTTTCAAACTTTAATGCAATCACATCACAATAACTACCGACTTTTCCAAACTTCAATACAATCACATCACAACAAACCCACTCAAACCCCAACCCTCTATCGAAAATACTAAAATACAAAAACGGTTTACCCTCATCCAATTTAACTTGGGCTAACCGGACAACCAAACACACCCTAAAGATTTTATTGAAATAAATTTAAAATAGTGTTCTTGAAGGTTAGGTTCAATTCCTTAAGACCTCGCCCGGGTATTGGAGTAAACTTCCCTTTTAACCCATTTCTCTCTCTCTTGTAGGTCCCACTTTTTTTCTCCTTTTTAATATATTAAATAAATCAATTCTATCAAAAAATAATATATTATACCATCTTATCACATAAAAATTATAAACTACTCCACTCTACTCACTTTTTCAAACTTCAATATAATCACAACACAATAATTACATACTTTTTCAAACTTTAATACAATCATATTACAATAAATCCACAACAAACTCACCCCCAATTTAACCCTCTATCCAAACATCAAAATACAAAAATGAGTTACCCTTTACCAGTTTATCCCATCCTAACCAACGTACCAAACTAACCATAAGATGTCATTCGGGTAACGTAACCCACTCTCTCTCTCTTCAAATATGGGCCCCACATACATTAAATAAATTAATTATTTTTATTCACTCCATAAAAATATAATATGTTATACCATCATATCATATAAAAATTATAAATTACTCAACTTATACTCACTTTTCCAAACTTCGACATAATTACATGACAATAACTATCCATTTTATAAACTTAAATACAATCATATCCAATGTTTTAAAACCCGGACCGGACCGGCCGGTCCGACCGGTTGAACCGGGAACCGGAGAAATTCCGGTCCGTCCTGCCGGTTTGTACATTTGAACTAAAAAGCATTAGACCGTAAAAAAAACCGGTTAACCCGGACCGGTTCAACCGAACCGGACCGGACCTAAAAAACCAAAAGTCCCAACTTTATGGGGAACCCAAACGCCCCTCTCCACCCGTGATGCATCTTTCTTCTCCCCCAAACTTGCAAGTACAATCAATTTTGTTCCTTCTTCCACACCATTCACATCCATTCTCCATTCTCTTGAGCAGCACGACCCCCAACTGCAACGGTGCACCCGGCAGGTTGGAAGTCGATTTCACATTCTACCGCAATGTCATCCTCTTTGGCAACGAGATAGTGATCAACATCACCCTCTTCAATCAACTTGCAAGGCTGAATATCCGTGACACATACGGCAAGGAGGCACCATTCTCCGATTATGATCTGCATGTCTTGGAGTAACGGTATGATTCCGACACCATCTATATTAAAATTTTTTTATTTGTATCTCATTCTGAATTTGCACGGATGGGAGATGAGGGGTGGTGTTGAACGCTGCAAAAAGTTGATTAGTCGTGCGTTGGCTTTGGTTGCCATTTTGCAGCAACTTTCCAAGTAGATGAGGAGGGATGGGTTTCATACCAAATGTTGCATGAGGGAGGAGAGGGATCTGTGACCTATAAAGAACTTGTGTGTGAACTGCGAATGGATTGTTGAACTTGAATGTGGGTTCTTGAATTTGAATGTGGGTTCTTGAATTTGCTTTTATCCAACTGCTGTTAATGGATAGATACATACAGGATAATAATAGTTGATTAATGGTTAGTTTCATACATGATAACAACAACTGGTTAATGGCTAGATTTATACAGGATAACAACTAATCGAATCAGTTTACCGTCTCATTTAGATTGTGATATTTTTTACTCATTTTAAAAAGGAAAACTAAATTACATATAACATTATTAAATCTAATTCTTCTAATTATAGATCCGGTCTAACGGGTCCGACCTTAAAGAATGGAGCGGTCCGGTTTTTTTCCAATATGCATGAAATCTAACGTCATGATGACGTCATCACCGGTTCGACCGGTTCGGACCAGTGGTCGAACCTGGTCGGACCAAAATTGATCCGAGACCGGTCTAATATCCGGTCCGGTTTTTTAAACCTTGATCATATCACAATAAAACCACAACAAACCTCCCATCAGCTTAAACTTCTATTCAAATACCAAAATACAAAAATAAATTACCCTCTACCTATTTAACTCATCATAATCCGCATATCAAACGCATTGTAAAATTCAAAAGTTTATATCTGGATGTATAAACTAACCAGATATAAAGGGGCAACCGAAGTTTAAAATTCAAAACAAGCTGAAACAAGTACAAAACACAAAGGTGGCCAAGATGAAGCACGCCAACACGGAGAGGAAGTACTTGCTCAGCAAATCAGGGGAGTCGAGTGCTTGACTCCTTGCTTAGGTAGAGGAAGTACTCGTTCAGCAAGGCGATGAAGCACGCGAACACGGCGAGAACAAAGGTGGCCAAGATGGTTGGTACCCTACCGGAAACCAAGATCGTGAGAGCCACGGATAGAAACCAAACGGCGTATCCGAGAGGGTTTTTCTTCTCGGAGGGGATGTCCTTCATGGTCTTCTCCAACTCCCGCATGCACAGGTGTAGAAGCCCCACGAGACAGAAGCCGCTGGCGACGAAGAAGACGGTGCCAGGCTCGCCCTTTGTCTCGTATATGGCTTTACCTGCACTGTACACCATGAAAGAGAACCCAACATAGGGAAGGCATGATATGGTCCTGTACAGTACACGATCTAGTGCCCCGAGCGTTGGTGCCTTCGCAACCGCGTTCGTGTCGGATTTCGAAAGAGGAGGCACTCGATAAAATTTAGGAACTTCAATCTCATGGGATGCTTCAGTCAGAGACATTAAGTAAACTTTGTCAGAATACTTCGCAAGGGCGTTCGCACGGGATTTCGAGAGGGGAGGGAGTTCAGAAGATTTAGGAACTTCAATCTCGTGGTGGTATGCTCCATTCAAAGACATGATCAAACACGATGGTAAGAGAAAACTAAGCGAGTTGGGTGTTGACTGGGGGGTATTTAAAGAGGAAACTAAGCGAAACTTCCCGGATATTTCCAAGTTTGGTCTCTTTACTTACTGATAAGATGGATTGGCTAATCTCATATTAATAGTAGTTGTTTGTTGATTACGAGGGTTGGAATAAAGAATTTAACGTAATGTAATGGAATTTCAATGAGGAATGTAGAGGGTAGATCAGGTTATCATGAGGTAATCCAATAATTAAATGGACTTAAAGGGAAGCAAACAATAGCCACCAATAGGGTGGAGTATTAGGTCAAGTCGGTCTGGACTTGATCCTAACCCAACCCGCAAAAGTTCGGGTCCGGTCTAAACCCGATGTACAAATGGGCCGGGTTTACGTCTTTATTTTTCAAAAATATTATGCTCGGGTCAGGCCCGAACCTGAAGTACAAATGGGGCGGGCCCAAGCCCTCATATTTCAAAATATCATATTAGAACTAAATTAATGGACACGAATTTATAGTCATAATACATACAATATTTCCTTCATTCATCTACAGTAATATTATATCGTGACAATACACCCAATATTAATGTGTTATGGATGAATTATATCCATAATAATAAATTGTAATCAAAGTGCAACTTCATGGAATCAAAATAAGTGCGGATTGAGCCCGGCCGGAGTCCGAGCCCGACCCGAACCCGAGCCCGATCCTGCGGGCCTGGGTCGGGCTCGGGTCCTCAGTTTGCTGAAAAAAGCAGGCCTCGACCCGACCCAAGGTCCACGAAAAATTGATGGGCTCGAGCCGGGCTTTCCCGGGTTGGGCTGGGTCGAGCCCAACCCTAGCCACCAGGAATGTAGATGGTAAATCGATTTACCTATACTACAACAAATTTGAGCCATAGTGACATTAAATTAATCATTCTTAAATATATAATGACAATATTATTCGTTGCGAAATGAGTTTTCGTACTCAAAATTTGCTATATTCATTATATCATTAGCAACGGTCCACCTAGCGACACTTATCTGTTGTTATTTTTAAATCGTGATTTTTTAGTTCAAAATTTAGCAACGATTAATTAGAAGTTTGAAAAATAGCAACAGATAAGCGTCGCAAGGTGGACCGTTGCTAATGATATAACAAAAAATATGATATCAACCCTAATTTTGAGTACGAAAAATCATTTTACAACGAATAATATCGTCATTATATATTTAACAACGGCTAATTTAATGACAGACAAAGTATGATAGAAGATCCAGGATTCCGCAACCATTATTATCTTCGGTGATACGGAGTATGATAATTCCTATGATCGATATTGCAAGTAAGGCATTATTGAAGATCCAAGATTCCGTAACCATTATTCATCTTCGGTTAGTGATACGGTGTTTGATAATTCTTATGATCGATATTGCAAGTAAGGCAATATTGAAGATCCAAGATTCCGCAATTATTTTTCATCTTCAGGTAGTGATACGGTGTTTGATAATTCTCATGATCATTATTGCAAGCAAGGCATATTGAAGATCAAAGATTTCGCAACCACAATTCATCTTCGACTAGTGATATAGTGTAACGTCCCGGACTTAGGTCCCCGGTCCGTTATCGGAGCATTACTTGCCCTGACAACCTCTTAGGATCGGGCCCATACGGATCCGATTAACCACCCCCAAAATGCTTAAGCCGGATTGTCAAGTAGTAATCTCGTTACTATTTATCCCACCCGGGAACTTCTTGTTCCACGATATGGGACTATGTTAGGGTTTTACATATAGTGTTTGATAATTCCTATGATCGATATTGCAAGCAAGGCATTATTAAAGATCCGAGATTCCGCAACCATTATTTATCTTCGGCTAGTGATTTTATCCCATGATGTCGTAGCATTGGTAGTGTTGCCATTCCAATGTAATCTGCTTATCTCATCAATTTTCTCAATGATTTTGCAAGGTATTTTAAGACATGAAAGCAGATGAATTGAGGAGGAGTTAGCGATGATTTCAACTGGTAAACTCGTACTGATAAAGGAAGAATTTATGCTTTCCATGGAGTTTGGGGGAGGGTTTTTATAATTAAGCATTCCAGTCTTTTGAAGACGGTCTTGGAAATCCAAGATAATTAAAATTTAAGTGACCTTGGTTCCATCCCAAAATGTTTTTACTTGCCAATCTCCTCTCCCGAAAGACTTGCCTCAAAAATTCCGACTTAGTTCCTATTGATCTCCAATCAAGAAATTTTTGAGAAAAAATTTAAAATGTTTTGAATTGTCCTCGGACTATCCTCATTGAATTCCAAAAACATCACCATTTTATGACTGCAAACACCATTATTAATATAATTGTATTTGTATTTGTATTCGTATATTCGTTTTCGTACATAAGTATATGTATAGTAATCGATTTATTTATAACTGTGTAACAATATTTTATGATTGCAATCACCACTATTAATATAATTGTTATAAAATTACTACATATGATATATATATATATATATATATTATGTAAGCCATCATAAACATATATATTTTAGTTAATCTATTGGTTTTTTTGCTACTATTCATATCCAATTCGTATTCGTTGTGCATTCGTATTCGTTTTTAAGGATATGGTAACTCATTTTTCACATCCACCAATATTCATATCCGCATTCGTATTTTAAAATAAATAAGAATACGATTATACATATATTCATATATGTATCCGACTATTTACATCCCTATTTACTATCCTTCCTTTATTTCCCTCTTCCCTTATTCATTACGTGCACAATCATCTTAACTCGGCTGAGTGATCGTAGTTGTGTGAGGCCTATTCTATGTTATGTATAAACCTCTTTCGGTAGTGGAACAGAAGCCACCGAGCAAAAAGAGCCATCTCCCACCCAACATTTATGTCTCACAAGGATGTATCCCACGCTTCGCGATGGAATTAATGTAAATTTAAATAGTAGTTTGTAAAGTTTAAATTAAGATTAAAATTGAGTAAAATGAAAAAGAGTAAATGGAATAAATACGATATATGAAATTAGTTAAATTTTATTAATATATAATTTCCATCTAAAATATTGTAGATTTATATTAAATATGAGGAAGAACACGCATTTTTATAAAGAGATGGATCCGTAGATATTGATCTCCTTGTATATTAGATCAACAATGTAATTATTTTTTATAAATTAATGAAATATGTAATGATCATATTTATATATGTATGTATGTATGTATGTATGTATTTATGTATATATATATATTGTTCCGAAATCCTAACCCGAAATACAAAATCTAAAATCAATGGGTTTTGGATAAATGCAATAAAATGTAAAAGTAATCGGTGAAATTTGCTAATGTAATATAGTGGAACGATTCCAAAGGTGATGATATGTGCTAAATTATACATGTTAAAAAAAGGTAAATGAAACTTTCTACCATTTATTTATCTTATCTAATAAATAGTTTTTTTAAAAGTCCTACGTTAAAAGAAACGAAGATGCCATTTTTCTATGGTCATTGACCAATAGAAAATCTTGTACAATATTTTAACGTGAAATATTAGATGATTTGATTTGTCATTAATAATTTATATTGAATTAGAAAAAAATAACATGTAAAATAACGGATTGGATCAAACCACTGTCAAAAGTATATGTGGGCATCCATACATTGCATACAGTGCACGCATGCATGATTTTCTTTTAAAAGTCATATGCCATTTAATATTTCGTATGTGATACCACATATTGTATTTTTAAAAATGTGAAAGAGATGAAATACTAAAATTGACAATATCTTTTCTTATTCCAGTGTACATATTTCGTCATCGATCACTTTATTCATGTTGTTTTATTGTTGTTTTAGTATACAATAACACATTAATTCGGAAGGAAAAGAACGATGAATTTATGACTAAAATATAAAAAATACAACATGCATTTTAAAATATATTGCTTTCTTGAAATCAAACCCTAATACGAATGCCAAGCGTAATTATATGAAAATATGTTATTTTAAGAGGTGTCAATGCAAATGTTTAATACATTTAATTAAAAAAACATCAAATTTATAAAATTGAATAGGACACAACTAAGCTAAAATCCGATCCATTCAAATTCTTGTAAGCTCAAGTTTATTAGAATTTGCATGAACATTGCATGTTATTAGTGATTACTGATAAGTGATCGGAAGGTGGTGGAATTTATAAATAATTGCTCTCCCTAAATTGTGGGTAGCCATCGGAAGCTCATCTCATAGGGTTGTGATCTCACTTCCTCAATTTATCTGCTTTAATTATAATAGTTTGAACATAAACATGAAGATACATATACGTAGTGATAGTGATTTGAGTTCAATTTTATGAAAAATTATAGCATGTATACTTCAAATGTCAAAAAAACATGGATTGATTAAATAATATATTATGAAAATAATATATTATTTAACCTTATCAATTGACGATTATTGTTGTTACAACATATCTATGAAGTGCTTGTAAAAAATATATTAAGTTACATTACATATGAAAGGTGGGAAGAGTTGTTTTTGAATATTTACATTTTATGTTTCCTAAGATATTAGTTGTAGAAAGAAAAAAATAATATAAATTTTTTCGAATATTGCTACATCAGTACAAAATCACTAAACAAACTTTAAAAAATTCTAAATTATTAAAGTGAGTAAAATATGAAATAAAATATCAAATGAATAATATAAAGTTGATATTTTTTAAAACAATAACAATACTTTTTTGTAAGTAATAAATCAGTAAAAAATTAAATTATAAATTAAGACTTTTAAATAAAAATGATAAGTGAATAAAACATCTTTGGAATAAACTAATTAAGATCCAAAAGTAGAAATGAATAATATAAAGTTGATATTTAAAAAAACCTTAATAATGTTTTTTCGTAAATAATAAATCATCAAAAAAGTAAAATAATAAACCAAAACTTTTAAACAAAAATGATAATAAAACATCTTTGGAATAAATTAATCAAAATTCAAAAGTAGCAACTTTACATAAAATAAATATTAATTGATGATTCTATCATTAAGCAATTTACATATATCGTAGTATGCAACCATCAATAAATTAAGAAGACAATATATGAATATATATATATATAAGATTACTAAATAAAGATTTATTATTTATATGGAATTTTTTTGGATTTATTTGAATTTGTATGGATTTTAAATGTTAATATGTAATTTTCATTTTTTATTTACTGAAAAAGAAAATGAGCTTAATTTTATAGTATAATGTGAGTAATATGCATTTGTAGACGTTTTCCTATTTTTTATCAATATCTTTATTTAATATAGAATTTATAATTATTTATTTATATATTGAATACACGTATAATTGTAAATAAGCATAAAATATAAGCGAACTTGTGTAATATCAATAAATTGTAGGGATATTGGTAGAAAAAAGGGATGAGGTCTATTTCCAGAAAGAGAGGGGGAAGGGATGGGATATCATGTTTGTTAGTGCAGGGAGAGATAGAGAGAGAATATAGTGGCGAGATAGGTGGAGGTCAAAGGAGATGCGGGGAGATGAAAAACGGGGAAAGACAAATAGTAAGCTACGTGTTTGTTTGTGCGTTGAGAGAGAGAGAGAATATATAATGGCGAGATAGGCCTCGGCAGAGGCTAAAGGAGGCGGACGGAGATGAAAAAGAGGGAAAGATAGATAGGAAGTCACGTGTCCATTGCTGGGTAAAAAATCCAGCTTTAAATAGAGTATATAGATATAGATTCTCTCTCGGACATAAGAGATGCATATACAATCATAAACCCAAATTACAGCTAAATCAGAAGGCTGGAATTCTCGGAGAGCAGAGTGATTAGCTTAACTCTTGGTATCTGGAAACACGAGACTCGAGTACGGTATCGACCCCAGATGAACGGGATAACATGAAACACGAGACTCGAGTACGGTATCGACTCTAAATCAAAGGGAAAGACAACAACTCAGCTGATGGGGAGGTGGGCTTCGGACAAAGCTCTTTCAGGTGGAACCGGGAATCCGTCTCGATGGCAGCGACGGTATCCACGGGGAGGGAGGGGTGGAAGGGTTTGGAGCTTAATGGGCATGTCCATCTCGATGGAATCCATCTCGACGGAAGCTGTTTCCACGGGGAGCTCCTTCTCTCTCGATCGATCGTAAGGAGTGGTGTGGCCTTCCGCCGGAGGAGAGCGTCCATTTATAAGGTTAGCGCTCACATGAATGGTCAGAAAAATTTAGTCCCTTTGGGCGTCCATTTAGTCCCTTTGGGCCCGTTGGTATTGGGGTTTACCCCCCACTTTGGGTGAGTAACCCCTCAAAATCTACATTTTTAACCCACTAGTGGGGTCTACTCGCTTCCCATCAAAAAAATTATATATTATACCATCATATCAACTAAAAATCATAAAATACTCAACTTATACTCACTATTCCAAACTTCAATACAATCACATCACAACAACCACCCACTTTTTCAAATTTCAATACAATCATATCATAATAACTATCGACTTTTTCAAATTCAAATACAATCACATCACACAAACCCTTCAAACCCTTAACCCACCAACCAAACACACTAAAACAAAAACGGATTACCCACCCCCGGATAACCCCCAGAAAACCCACCAACCAAACGCACCAACCAAAAGCGATTTTTCTTCTTTCGTGACGTTTATTTTTATTTTTATAGAGTAACAATAATTCTCAATGGTGAGTCGATATGTCATTAGCCGTTCTAGGCGCAAAAATACGGATTATCCGAAATCGGAGTCATAGGTAACCCAGCCGGGAAAATTGAAAAAATAAGCATGAATCATCCAAGCTACGAAACACTGCAAAATATTCTAATGAGAATAATAATATGAACTTAATACGGAGTAGATTGCAGGTAAACATTTGACTGTGAGTGAAAATATATCCACTTTATGCATATCAGAACGTAAACCCAACCTTCTTGTTATCCGAAAGATGAAGATATATGCATTTTATGACCTTAATACTATTATTCTATCTTTTGAACAATCGGTCTCATGTGATGTCTCACCTCAAAAACGGATACCCACAATTAATGTTCAATTCAGGGAGATGTAATTGACCTTCCCGTATGCAGATATCGTTACAGAAAAATGCCGCGGATACCCGTCAGTAATTACATAATATCACGGTCGAGTTGGGATCAATTATATATTCTTGTTCAAAACTATTTGAAACTCTTGGTTTGTTGTGTTTGACTGAAATTGCTAAGTAGAATAAAAATATATTTTTTATGGGATATTTACACCCATAATCTTGAGTAATTTCGCAATAACATTCATAACTTTGCATAATCGCGAATTACATAAGAAACCCTGAGTAATGCTAAACTCTTACATGACATAACCCTGTGTTATGTTCTGTTTGAAATGTCCATTACATTTGACGGTTTCCGTTAGAAAAGGACAAAATTAGTCCTAATCTTCATTCTTATTTGCAAATCATGCCATCCTCTTCTCTCTACCTTGCAGGAGTTGGCAGCCGTTGACCTCCAGCACCCACCCCCCACATCCCACCCCTGCAAGTTCCCCACCCCAGCCCCCCTCCCGCGGTCGCCGTTGATCTTGCAAGCACCGTCGGAACCTCTGCAACATCCCCCGGGTTGCCGTCGGCCTCTGCAAGTTTCTGAACCCCTCCCGTCGGCACCCCTGTGCCTCCTCTCTGGATATCTGGAAGGAGTTGGCCAGCACGTCCACGGGGATCCCTCGGAGGGTGGAGCCCTTCCCCGCTACGTTGTTGGAGATGGCGGTCGTCTTGAACGACACCTACCTGAAGTCATTGTCATCCGCGCGCGCCAACATCACGAAGAACTGATCCTCAGCCTAATCGTGTGCAGGCTCTCGTCGACTCGTACGATAAAGCCCCTCTGCTCCTCCTCCGCACCCTGCAGCTTCCTCGTGGTCTCTTCATTCACGCCCAAGGCCTTTGCAAGGAGCTTTACGTCGAAGCCCTGGAAGATGTTCCCGGATGACTTCTCTTGACCGTAAGATGATCCACCACGACGGTGAGTGGATTGGCTTCCGCGTTGTCCACTCTGCTATGGGTCAATTTATAGGAACCGAACATTAATCGAGGGCAATGATCATCACCAGAGGTCTATCTTCGTTGTTGTAGCTCCAAGCAGGAATTCCAGCAAGCACGACCAAGACGTAGCCTCGACTGAGGCGGTGGACTTTCTGGTGTTGGTCCTCCTCTTCTTGGCTTCCTTCACGGGTGCTTTGCCTCTCCTCTTCCCTGAATGATCGGCGGCTGCCATGGGAGTGCCTCCGAGAGGACGAGTATTCTTGTATGGACTGGAAGGACTCGTGGCAGCCGGGAATCACCAGCCCGCCGATGCCCTCACCCTCGACGACGTAGACGAGCCTGGGGAGTAGGAGGAGGGGGGCAGGAACAGGCCTCTGGGCTCTGTGTAGCGGACAATGGACGCCCCGACGCGGCGGAACTGCTCGTGGTTGTGGTCCCAGAACTCGGAGATACCCGCCTCAGACTGGAGTCGCCTCGTGGGCTCGACGGCTTCGAGTTGATGCGGGTGTCCTGGGGGGAGGGAGCTTTGATGCGGGTGTCCTGGGGGGAGGGAGCTTTCATACGGGGGTCGGGGTATTCGAAAGTGGGTGCTTCCAGGGGGGCTTCGACGCGAGTGGTGGAGGGGATCGTGGGAGGTGGTTTCGTCCAGAGGGCGCGATAGTGGCGGAGGGGACGCCACCTGGGGGGAGGGGGCTTCGACTCAGGTAGCGGAGGGGACGCGACTGGGGGAGGGGGCTTCGACTGGGGTGACGGCGAGGGGACGCAACATGGGGTTAGGTGCGGGGATGGCCTGGAGGTGGGGAGACAACGATGGCCTTGAGGGAGGGGGTGGGGTGGCGACGGGGCTGGAGGTGGGGGGAGGCTGCAATGACTAGAGGAGGGAGAGGTGGGGAGGCGATGATGGCCTCGAGGGAGGGGCGGCATGATTTTTTATATTTTTTTATTTTTTAATAGCCATTGGATACATCATAGGTTAGATTAACTTCCTCCTATGGTTGAGTTAACATGTAAAACTAACGGAGGGTTATGTGTGTGAAACGGAGTCACTATCCAGAGTTTCTTATGTAATTCGCGATTATACAGGGTTATGAATGTTATTGCGAAATTACTCAGGATTATGTGTGTAAATATTCCATTTTTTATTTGTTCTTTTTTTCTGTTTGTCCCCTTTTTTTATGTCGAGCGATCATGGTTATGGTGATAGAAAGAAATGAAAGGAGATTACCATCCCGGGAATAGTTTAACAAAGGAGATAAACATTCGATCACTTCGGGTGCGTTTGGTTGGAGGGTTAAGGCAGGTTAAATTGGTATAAGGTAACATGTTTTTTGGATTTTGGTGTTTGGATTATGATTATATTGAAGTTTGAAAAAGTGAGTAGTTATTGTGATGTGATTGCATTGAAATTTGGAAAAGTAAATAGAAGTGACGTAGTTTATAATTTTTATATAATATGATGGTATAATATATCAGTTTTTTGATAGAATTGATGATGTAAAATTGATTTATTTAATTTTTTTAAAAAAGAGAATAAAGTAGGACTCACATGAGAGATAGAGGGAGGGGGATACAAAGAATAGCTCATCAAAGATGCTATATCAACTGTTTTATTTGGCCATGTTGTATTAAAATTGTAGATAGGTTTTAATTGGAAAACCTATTAATTACAATTGGCATTTAATTTAGTTTCAATTGGGAAACCAATTGGTTTGGAGGGAAAGTTGAGAATTCCTAAATTTGAAATATGGAAGTTTGGGAGGAAGTTTAGTCCCACATCGGGGAGAACTAAACTTTTTGGTGGACTTATATATGAGTTCACACCCCAAGCTCTTGTAGCAATAGTAGAGAGGAGGAATGGAGGACCACGCGCGCGCGCGCTCCGCTCTGTCTCCGTCTCTGTCTCCGTCTCTGTCTCGGGATCGGGATCGGACTCGGGCTCGGGAGAGTCAATTCGGATCTCGATACTTTTGCTACGGTTTTCATTTGGTAAGTCGATTAAATTAATCACACGATTAATTTGGTAAGTCGACTTAAATGGGAATTCATCTCGTCATTATGTACGCGTTTTTTGGGATCCGAAAGGATGCGTCTTCGGGACGCGTCTTTTGGAAACCAAAGGTCGCGTCTTCAGGACGCGAGTCCCTCTATTTATATCTCTCACCCAACTCGGTTTTTCTACACTCGCAAGAAAAACCTCTCTTTCACGCCGTCTCTCTCTGGTTCTTCCTTTCACGGACGAACGTTCTCTGCTTCCTCTCTCGGCTGCAGTTCTCTGAGGTATAATCGAGGACGATCCCGTTGGTGTGCGCCGACAACGATCGTGAACCGTCGTATCCTGGAAGCGGATCGTCAGTACCCTACGCACCGGTATTGTGGGGGCGATATCTTCTCTAAGGACAGTCCATTTCATGGATGCTTCGGTGATTTCTAAACTGATCTCCATTTTATTTTGGTTGCCGCAATGTATTTATTACTTTATCCTTTCTGGATCATGCCCGTGTTTATATTTCTGTTCTATTAATCGGTTCATGTTTGCATTTTATATCGGATAATGATTGGAAAACATACGTTTAATATAATTTTATTCGGTATTGTTTCTCTTTTAACTCATTTGGATCCGATAATTTACTGTTTAATATATGCACTGGTAATCCTATTACAACAATCTTAGAGAAGATATCCCGAACCGATTCTATAATGTCGGAAACAATGTTTAAATCGAGGGTAGATATGACGGGTTTGCCTGAAAAATTCGGTAGACAGAATTTTAAACGTTGACAACAACGCATAAAGATCTGCTTAACCTCCATAGGGTTAATCTCGATGCTTGAAACCGACTGTCCTATGATGGAGGCGGAAACCCCTCACCCGATAGCCATAAGGCGCAATCTGTGTGGAAGGAACGCGGCCGTATATGTCATGGTTGCATCTTGTTGGCTTTATCCAACACGTTGTTTGACGTATATTGTTCATCCACGTAGACTGCAAAAGGGTTGTGAGAAGACTTGGATCGGAAGTATAACACCGAAGATCTCGGTATTGAGAAATACTCCGTATCCAAATTTTTGAAGTTTTCCATGACCGAAGGGAAGTCTGTTTCTGAACAGGCACACGAATTTTTACTCTTACTCCATGGTCTAGAGGATGCCGAAATGAAATTTGTAGAGAAGTTTCAGAGCATGTGCATCATAGAGAAATTTCCCAAGTCGTGGGAAGACTTCGGTATGACCCTGAAATACAGAAAAGGGAAAATCTCTATGGATGACTTGATGGTGGCAATTGCCATAGAGGAGGAACACAGGAAACAAAAACATATGCTTCCTGTTGATATTTAGGCTAAGGTCAATTTCATGACCTCGAAGGGCAAGGATAAAAAGGGAAACGGTCCCAATAACAATAAAATTAAACCAAAGGACAAGATCTAGAAAAAGGCAAAGAATAAGCCCTGCTGGCACTGTAATCAGGTTGGCCATTGGAAGAAGGACTGTCCGTCCTTGAAGGTTCAACCTAAGGCTACAGACGGGAGTCCACAAGTGAACATGATCACTATAGGGCTCGGGGCTAGCGAGGGGTATGTCTCTGCAAAACTTGAACTATAACATATCCATGATCCAAATGAGTGGCTCGTAGATACGGGAGCCAATGTAAACATATGTTCTGACAGAACGTTGTTTTCTTCTTATCAGACCTGCAACGGTGGGACTGTAAAGATGGGAAACGATTCTGCAGCCAGGGTGTTCGGGTCGGGAAAAGTCAACTTGAAGTTCTCCTCTGGACGAGTCTGGACGTTGCACAGGGTGCTGCATGTTCCTGACATCAAAAAGAATGTATTATCTGGCTCCATCTTAGTTAGAAATAGTTTTGAATTAAACTTTAAATATAATAAAGTTGTTATTCTGAGACATGGTGTCTTTTATGGAAAAGGCTATTTGGCTGACTTTGACTTGTTATTTAGAATTAGATGTGATTCAGTAAACATTAATGAAATCAATGTTTTCAATGCTGAATGCTATAGTTCTGTGTCTCATGTTGTGAATAATCTAGAATCGTGTGATCTGTGATATGGTAGATTGGGACATGTAAATCTAAATTCAATTAAAAGAATGATTAATTTAGAATCAATCCCTAAACACACAATTGATAAAACTCAAAAATGTGAGATATGTGTGCAAGTTAAGACACTTAAGAAGTCTTTTCAGTCTGTGTCTAGAAATAGTGAGATCTTAGATCTGGTGCACACGGATATCTGTGAGTTTAGTAGTGTGTTGACTGATGACACAAAAACCTCGAAGACCGGGTGAAGGTAATGAAACAAGGGTCGTTGTGACCCGGATCTCAGAGGAGAGGTCAATCAAGAAAAATGAACCACTCGAAATACGTAAAATCAATCAAGCACAAAATCAGCGGTCCTGCTATGAGATTTACCTGGTATAGCACCCAGGGTCGAACACAAGGAGCACGGGTTGGCCAGAGGCCTACGAAGTAGTCGAAATGAAATAAAATAAAGACAAAATATTTTTAGTGGTTTTTAATGATTTTTATATTTTTTTTGGATTTTTACAAGTGAAGAAAATAAAAGAAAGTATAAACAAGCACACTTGAGCAATTTATTTCACACACCAAAAATCAAGCAAAAATTCAAGAAAACTTATTTTCATGTTTTTTAGGTTTTTAAGTGTTTTTGGTGAATTTTTGGGATTTTTATAAAGTGTATTTTATTTTCTAAAAATCAAACAGTACTAAAAAGATAAGGTACTGTCCAGCAGGGCCCAAAACCCAAAAATAAAATATTTAAGTATCTCAGATGGCCCTGGAGGTAATTTTCCTGTATTCTAGAGAAAATAAGGAAAATTTGAGCACTAAAATTATTGTTTTTGGATTTTTAGATTATTTAATATGATTTTTATGAGTTTTTAGGTGTTTTTAGATTTTTAGGGTTTTTACTCAATGAAAAATAGCCAAAATTGGCTAGAAAATCAAACAACACACAAAGAACAGTAACTAATTTTTATAGAATTTTTGGGGGTGTTTTTATATTTTTTTGTGATTTTTCAAGTGAAACAGTGCCAAAAATAGATGTTTTTGAATTTTTAAAAATAGCAAACAAGATCAAAAATGTCCTCAAAAATCTACAAAAATCCTACACCATGGCAGGAGCCATGTATCAAATTTTCGTTGGATTTGGAGGTGATTTGATATTTTATTCAAAATCCAAAAGGGGGCACTGTGCACAGGGACCAAAGTGCAAATACCCAAAGCTCTAGGGGTCTCGGTGCAATTTTCCCAGCAAGTCACGCGCGTGGCGCGTGCCTGGGGCACTCAGGGACCTTCTGGTAATAAAAACCAAGTCCTAGGACCTTTTGGTAACTCGTACCAAAACGTCCAGGGACGGCTATGCAATTAACCCACTAAAACACGCACATGTTCAAAGAGAATGCTCACAGGGGCATAAGTGCAAATACCAGAAAGTATTCATTCATTCGTAACCAACCAGAACTACAGGACTAATACTGCAAATAAACCAAAAGTACACGTGACGAAGCACGTGGCTCACACAAACAGGGGTATAAATGCAAATATCAAAGAGCACGAGGTCCAATGTGCAATTTACCCTACGTAAATAACATGACTAAAATATTTACAGGACTAGGACTGAAAACTTAAACTACGAGGGGGTCTAAGGTAAATTACCCCTTATTACGCCGACGGCTGGATGAGCGCCACGTAGATGATCGGACGGTCCTGGTGAGTGGCGCCTCTCTTCTCTTCCGCACGTGAGCTGATCGACGGCGCAGAGGAGGCCACGTGGATGATCGAACGGCCTCGAGCGCTGGTGGTTCCCTCTCTCTGCTCTCACGGCCCAGATCGCCCCGCTGGATGATCGGCGGTTGTGGCTCCTCGATGATCGGACGGCCACGATAGAAACTGGAGCGGGGGGGGGGGGGGGGGGGGCGATCGGACGGTGGTGGAGGACGGTGGACGAACACTCAGCCGGCGAGCTTCGCCGGCCTCGTGCGCGTGCTAGGGTCCTCCTCAGCTGCCTCCAAGTATCGGAGAAGATCGGCGGTGAAGTCCCGCAGCTGGTGGTGGCTTCAGATGACCCAGCCGAGCCCTGGAGGGGCTCCGGCGAGGTCGGCGGCGACAAGCTCCTGGCCTGGATGAGAGGGGGCCTCAGATGGCCTCCTTTTGACCTGCAAAATGCACCAGAAGCTTCGCGGGTCGAGGGCAAAGTGCCTCGACCCGATGAAGCGGCGTGAAGGTGGACTGTGGGTCGGGGCGAGCGAGCTCCGACGAGCGGAAGATGGTGGAGCTCAAACCCCAGCTCCGAGGCGAGCTGGGTTGAACGAATGGGCGTAGAAGGTGCGTCGAAGGATGGCGAAGGTGATGGTGTGTCCCGATGATCGAAATGATACACGATGTAGCCGGAATCAACGGAATACGTCGGAGATACTAATTGGGGGAAACCAAAAATTAAGCGAAATGGGCGAGCTAAAAGGCTACCTGGGTGATGCGGAAGACTGTACTAGAGCTTAGCTAGCTCCTGGTCGTCGCCTCGAAGGGTGTCACTGCCTGAGGCTCGAGCTCCTGCACGCGGCGGAGCACGGCGGCGCAAAGCTGCCGGATCAGTGGTCCGGCCACCTCCTCCTCGCTGCAACACCGGCAAACGGGAGCTGTCACCTCACTGGATGCGATGGAGGTCACGGGAGTGAGAGTGGAGAGCCAAAGATGCGAAATGAATGCGGCGGAGCTCAGGCTATATATGGGTGCAGGTCCGGGAAGAAGGGCTCGGGTCCGGCTCGATTGAGCACGGATCCCTAGGCAAAGTGTCGGGCGAGATTCCCGGATGCACGGGGGATGATCGGAGCGCGGGGTTTACGGATTTGGATACCGGGTCGTGACGCAATAAATCGGGGAAATCGGGTCGGGCGTCACGACCCGTGTGAAGTGGTCCACAGGGGGGAGTTGACCGGGCGGTCAACAATCCCCCGTGGACCAATCAGAGCCCGCCAAGCAATAAATTTTTATTTAATTATTTTGGGTTAGAAAATGACCGAATTAGCAAAAACTCAAAACATGAAATATTTTTCTTTTATTTTTTTCTATTTTTTTGGTTATTTTTAATTAATTTTTGGAAGTAAAAATAAGGTATTTACATTATATAGGGGTATATACAATATGTGGGCTTTTGATTTTTGATTTTTTTAATTATTATTTTTATACCATTTTATTCCTATTTTATATTTTATTTATTTATAGTATGAAATTAGGAATAAAAGGGTATTTTTATTTTATTTTTATTATTTATATATAAGGGTGAAATAAATAGTATGTACAACTATATACATGGCATATGTACAATATATTTTTGTATTTTTAATTTTTGTTATTTTTATTTGATTTTTGTTTTAATTCTTCTGATTTATTTTATTTACAATATATACCATAGAATATTCACAAAAAGTTTTGAGAATAAATAAAGTTATTTACAAGGTTAAATACATAAGGAGGCATGGTCTATGTACATGGTGAAAGGGCATTTTTGAATTTTTGATTTTTTTTAGATTTTTATTTTGTTTTTAATAGTTTCTAAATATGTAAATATTTACAAATGTATTTTTGGTGAGGAAAATATTTTGTTATTTTATTTACATAATTATTTACACATGAGCCCCTATCTCCCTCTACTTTGGCTTTTGTGCGGTCAGGCCCATGCTGAGCCCTCCCTTGGGTTAGGTTGCTCAATATTTATTCTAAATATTTCCCTCTTTTCTTTTTGATCTTTATTCTTTTATTTTTGCATAAAAACATGCTAATTATAAGTTTTTACACAATGCCTGCTTTTGGTAATTATTTGTATTTACACATATCTACATGTATTTGCAAAGGTTTTTGTAGCTAAAATATAAGAATAAAGAGTGATGAATGGGTATTCATCATTGACCCGAGAAAATAAGAAATACTTTATTACCTTTATAGATGATGGCAGTAGATACTGCTATGTATATCTAATGAAAATCAAGAATGAAGCCTTAGAGAAATTTCTTATCTTTAAGAATGAGGCTGAGACACAAATAGGAAAAGTGCTTAAACGCCTTAGGTCAGATAGAGGAGGTGAATATACCTCTAACTTATTTGATGAACAATGCAAATCTTTTGACATATTTCATGAAGTTACGGCCCCATATTCACCGCAATCAAATGAGATAGACGAACGGAAAAATAGAACCTTAACTGACATTATCAATGCTCTCCTACAGAGTTCTGGACTTCCAACTTATATGTGGGGAGAAGCCTTGAATACGGCTTACCATATTCTAAATAGGGTGGCTCCAAGACATATGGAAAAGTGTCCCTTTGAACTTTACAGAAATAGGAAACCGAGTTTAAAATATCTCAAAGTGTGGGGTTGTTTCGCTAAGGTTTTAGTCCCAGAACACAAGAGAAAGAAACTTGTTCCTAAAACTTTTGATGCAGTCTTCTTAGGTTACCTAGAAAATAACTATGCATATAGGTTCTTCGTAATTCGGTCCGAGATACCGGGCATAAATGTCAACACTATTGTTGAACTCCGGGATGCTACCTTCTTTGAGGATGTCTTTCCATTGAAGACTGGGATTCCTCAGAATCTGACCATTGAGGGCGCCTCCACATCAGGATCTATTACAGATCAAGTGGAAAGGATATCGAATGTGGGGGTTGAGACTCAACCTGAACCCAATGATCTTTCTGAAGAGAACGAGCCAAGGAGGAGTAAAAGACCTCGGATAGCCAAGGATCTGGGTAGCGACTTCGTTGTCTACCAGATCGAGGGTGATCCACCAAGTTACAAGGAATTCATGGCTTCATCTGAAGCAAAACAATGGAAGGAAGTTATCAAATCCGAGATGGATTCCATTATGGCTAATGGGACTTGAGAGTTCGTTGATTTACCCAAAGGATGCTCTACCATTGGGTATAAGTGGGTGTTTAAGAGAAAGCTTAGACCTGACGGATCAATTGAAAAGTATAAAGCTAGATTAGTTGTCAAGGAATTTAGGCAAAAGAATGGTATCGATTATTTTGATACCTATTCCCCTATGAGTAGGATAACCACAATCCGGATCCTCATAGCATTGGCATCTATATATGATCTCTCTATCTATCAAATGGATGTGAAGACCGCCTTCTTGCATGGCGATCTTGAAGAAGAGATCTATATAGATCAACCTGATGGGCTTGTGACTCCTGGGAATGAGGGAATGGTTTGCAAGCTTATCAAATCCCTTTACGGATTGAAACAAGCACCAAAGCAGTGGCATTAAAAATTTGACAAGACTATTTTGTCATATGACTTTAAGGTTCATGAATCCGACAAGTGTATTTATTCCAAGGTGAAAGGTGATGAGTGTATTGTCTTGTGCCTATATGTTGATGACATATTGTTGTTCGGATCATATATGAGGATTATTAATGAGACTAAGGTATTCTTGAGTAGCAAGTTTGAGATGAAGGACATGAGTGTTGTTGATGTGATCTTCGTCTTAAACTGACAAGGTCAGTTGATGGGATTGTAATTTCTCAATCTCACTATGTTGAGAAGGTATTTGAGAAATTTGGATATCAAGATTGCAAAGCTTTAAGCACTCCTTTTGATTCATCCAAAACGTTGTTTAAGAATAAATGTAGAGTACCTGTAGCCCAGCTAAGGTATTCACAAGTGATAGGAAGTTTAATTTATCTTGCAAATTTCACGAGACCTGATATTTCATTCTCGGTTGCAAAACTGAGTAGATACACTATCTGTCCTGACCGTACTCACTGGAAGGTTCTGGATCGAGTACTGAAGTACTTAAAGGGAACTATTTCCCTTAGTTTCCATTATGGTAGACATCCTTCTGTACTAGAAGGATACAGCGATGCAAGCTGGATAGGGAAAATAGAGGAGTCTGGAAGTAATAGTGTTACAGGGTATGTATTTACCCTAGGAGGCGGTGCAGTCTCCTGGAGGTCTGTGAAGTAGACCATTCTAGCTCGATCCACTTTTGAGGCCGAGCTGTGTGCTTTGGACACCACTGGAATTGAGGCTGAATGGCTAAGGGAACTTCTGTCTGAAATTCCTATGGTAGGTTAGCCTATTCCTACGATCTCGGTACATTATGATAATATGACCACAATTGCCAAAATCAAGAGTTAAAAGTTCAATCAGAAAACAAGGAGACACATACAAATCAGACTTAAGACGTTAAGGACTTGGTGTCTCGAGGAGTGTTGGCTGTGGATTTTGTAGGATCCAAAGACAACACGGTAGATCCGTTGACTAAGGGACTTGATAGATCTTTAGTCCTAAAGTCTAGGCTTGGGATGTGACTGAGACCAATTGGGAGTTCCTCTACAGTAGCAACCCAACCTATCTGAGTTGAGATCACACAAAGTAGGTTCAATGTACTAATAACAAGTTGTTTGGGGAACTGGTTGGCACTCTTATCTTAATGCGTAAGCATGAGTGTCTTATCCCTGGAAGGCTAAGTGCCATTTAAGCTGCAAGTTTAGGAAGAGAGTAGGCTCTAAATGGGTTCAAGCCTTTGGGCAGGATGTTAGCGGTGCATCCTTAGAGAACGCCACCTATGTGAGTGTTACTGTGGGCCGCAGTTAAAGGAAGAGGGTCTTTCCTGAACACACTCATGAAACAGGATAAGGGTGCATGGCCTTTAAGAGCATCAACCCTGAAGATTGTACCAAGAACAACACTTTTTTGTTTCTACCGTATACTTTAACACTAAGGTCTGAAGTTCAAGACGTAGTTCACTTCGTTCCTTTTAAGTGAAAGTAGTAAACTTAGGTATAGGTTTAAATCGGAAGCTACCTTTACTGAAAGCAAAGTGTGGGCAGCCGAAAGAAGTCTTTTTAAATCCTTTTGAATCTCTTTTCAAATTGGTGAATTCGTGTGGGATTGTTGTATTAAAATTGTAGATAGGTTTTAATTGGAAAACCTATTAATTACAATTGGTATTTAATTTGGTTTAAATTGGGAAACCAAATGTTTTGCAGGGAAAGTTGAGAATTCTCAAATTTGAAATATGTAAGTTTGGGTGGAAGTTTAGTCCCACACCGGGAAGAACTAAACTTTTTGGTGAACTTACATATGAGTTCACACCCCAAACTCTTGTAGCAATAGTAGAGAGGAGGAATGGAGGACCACACACGCGTGCGCGTGCGCTCTCCGCTCCGTCTACGTCTCTGTCTCCGGTTCGGGCTCGGGCTCGGGCTCGGGAGAGTCAATTCGGATCTTGGATCTCGATACTTTTGCTGCTGTTTTATTTGGTAAGTCGATTAAATTAATCACACGATTAATTTGGTAAGTCGACTTAAATGGGAATTTATCTCGTCATTATGGGCGCGTTTTTTGGGATCCGAAAGTATGCATCTTCGGGACGTGTCTTTTGGAAACCAAAGGTCGCGTCTTCAGGACGCGAGCCCCTCTATTTATATCCCTCACCCAATTCGGTTTTTCTACACTCGCAAGAAAAACCTCTCTTTCACGCCGTCTCTCTCTGGTTCTTCCTTTCACGGACGAACGTTCTCTTCTTCCTCTCTCTGCTGCAGTTCTCTGAGATACAATCGAGGACAATCCCGTTGGTGTGCGCCGACAACGATCGTGAACCGTCGTATCCTGGGAGCAGATCGCCAGTACCCTACGCACCGGTATTGTGGGGGCGATATCTTCTCTAAGGACAGTCCATTTCATGGACGCTTCGGTGACTTCTAAACTGATCTCCATTTTATTTTGGTTGCCGCAATGTGTTTATTGCTTTACCCTTTCTGGATCATTCCCGTGTTTATGTTTCTATTTTATTAATCGGTTCATGTTTGCATTGTATAATCAGATAATGATTGGGAAACATACGTTTAATGTAATTTTATTCGGTATTGTTTCTCTGTTAACTCATTTGGATCCGATAATTTACTGTTTAATATATGCACTGGTAATCCTATTTACAACAGGCCAAAGAAGAGATCGGATGTGAGGTAAAAATTACAAGGTCAGGTGAAAGTTAAGTATCCAAAACATTTTTTTTGTTTTAGGTACACATGTAATTATAATATGAAATATTGGTCTTAAACAAAAGGATAGAAATATCAGCAAGCTTGACTATGATCGCTCAACATTTAAAATCCAAGAATAGATATATGAAATCAATGTCTTCTCATTAACATTTAAGTGGACATACACACACCACAAAGTATTGAATTAACTGTAATATTTTAACAAGGAAAAATCATGGGAGGAGGAGTAATTGAGTGAAGAGAAAGCAATTCAAAATACCGCTTTTACGGATCTAAAGGGCTAATAGATTCAAAAAACTTAAATCCAAGCTTTCATTTGTGTCAGCACGATTGTGGAGAATCCTCGTGGTTAGTGGAACACTTGAACGTCAATCAAACGCCAATAACAATCATATAAAAAGCTATTAAAGAGTGATTGATCGGAAACTGATAACAAGCTGCACGTCAATTTTTTTAATGACAAATTCAATTCTTTAAAATACAATATCTATAGATTTAGAAATCATAACATTGCTATACATAATTTTTTGACCCTTTTGAAGAGTCTTACTGCATCAGTAACCAAGAATCCGAAGGTGTCAAAATCAAAAGGATGAATATATATTGATTGTCAATACAAGCCTTCTCATTCTTAGCAACATTAGTTAAGGCAACTTTCTGTGCAGCGTATCTTGCAATAAAATTACTCCTGATCGGATCCACCAATGGAAAAACTCCAGTCAAATCAACACATGAATGATTCCCTTCAGCCCATCCAAACATCAAAACACCTGTTGATCTGAGTGTCGATCTCTCCTCTTCTGGATCTGTCGAAAAATTCACAGGTGTTTCTTTCTTTGAAGCAACTCCTGCATGTCTGAGTACATCAGTAAGGACATCCCTTACGAAATCATGTCTATATTTAAAATCTGAGAATTAGTGACAATGAACTGCGTGCTCCCAAAAAGCGTCCAAGCATGATTTGTGGCATAGTCGGCAAGGCTCATCAGCTGGAAATAGAGGAATCATAAGGCATATCTAATCAATTTTCATCCTACTGTGGATGCAAATGGATAAGGATATTTGTATATCCAATTTGTCAACATAACCATTTTATGCATAGGTAACTATATCAAATTGATATCCGCAACCATCTTTACTTGTATGTCAGTTTCCATTTATAAATATAGCAGTAAGTTTATTTTAAACTATATAATATAATGTTGGACATTTTTTCACCATACTTGATATAATTATAAGTACATTTGTCAAATTTCTATCTTGTGTATTTCATCTAATTCATGTCAATTTACGCTAATGAATGGAGTATTTGTTTTGTTATTCGTATGCGATCGATATTTATTATTCGTATGCGATCGATATCAAATTTCTATCTTGTTTTACATCAGTATTCAAATTTTAAAGATATAATGACAATTTTCATATTCATCAATATCTATATCTTCATCCTTGTTTGTATTTAAAAATAGATGAAAGCATAATTACATCTATTTAAATCCCTTTATTTGCATACCAATTTGCAACCCAGTCTTTTTTTTCAAAAATTACAAGGTACTTCTTGAAAATACTTGGGGATTTAAATCACCTAATATAATGACATTGTCATCAAAATTTCAACCTAATATGAGATTTTTATCTCATCCATAAAGTCTGTCAAAATTTAATGATCTCAATCTCTCTAAAAATAATCTCCTACGGATGACCATGTTAGAATTACCCTTTTTAAAAAAAATTGAATGACATTAACATCATGCAATTAAAAGAAAAAGATCGGATCCCCATCGTTACATTTAAAACTAGTTCATTACCCCGTACAAAGCACGGGGAAAATTGTTCTGCTATAACAACTACAGTAATCATATTATTATTTATTGTAAAATCATACAATAAGATTTTGCATTGTTACTTATAAACATATTTTTGTTTGTAAGAAAATTATATCTTTATCTGCAAATAAAAAAATGATAAGTTTATCTACAATAAGTTTCGAAAATTATAACTTTATCTGCAAATTATATTATAACCATATCCTTATGTGCTAATAAAAAAAATTGTAACTTTATCTGCATAATTTGTCTGAACCAAAATAAGCAAATTATTCACATCCATTTAAATTCAGGTACGATAACAAACACATACACAAATATATTCGTATTTGATTGAATCACTATGCATACACTACTTAACATGTCAAGAAGTTCGTCTTGGGAAAATAGTTAAAGGTCGCATATACATCCCAATCCTAGGTAAATAATGGGGGTTGTGTTAGATAGCCAACATCAAATATAAAACAAACCAATCATTCAAAACTTGATTATTCAACAATAGATATTAAAAAATCATCGTTACATATATATTTATTTTAGTGAGGGCACCATTAGCTACAATGATTAAATCCCACAATTGACATACTGACTTTGTGTATAATGAGAAAGATCTTATGACTATTCTATAATACTGAGGTTGGTAGATCCTTGTAAATGCATGGGTATAAATATGTGCTATGTTTCACCTCTATAAACTCACACAACTTTATGTAATGAAAGTAAATAGCTTAGCCTCTCAAACATTAGTATTCTTTCATTTTATGGTAATTGTGTTCATTCATTACAAAATTTTGAACATATGCACAATATCTAAACATTTTAGATACTGCATATAACTTTCATTATGAACAATATTTTTAAAGAAATAGGGATTTTAGATCACATGGTATCATTAAAATTTCAACTTGGTCCAAGACCCACATCTCCTCCATTTTTTGTCGAATTTTAACAACATAAATAGATTTGAAAATCACCCCTTCTAGATTATCAATATTAACTTGGAATATAATTATATAGTCAATATTATATACTGTGTATTTTAATATATTTTTGGTTTTTTATAATGATATACTATATAAACTGTGTATTTTAATATATTTTTGCTTTTTATAACAATATACTATATATAGTATGTATTTTAATATATTTTTGGTTTTTTATATCGATATACTATATAGACTGTGTATTTTAATATATTTTGGATCTGTATTATTTTGTAATAATATATATATTTATTTATTTATTTATTTAATGTAACTTGAGTTTTTTCGGTATATTAAAAGTTCTATCATTTTTAAAGCACATGTATATTTTTTAATAGTTTTTTTATTTATTAAAAATAGTAAATGTTTATATTCTCTCAAAACTAAAATATATGTGATAGTATATATCAATATGTAACTCATAGTTTTTTGTTTTTATATATCTATTATTATTTTGTTTTCGTTTTATTTAATGTATGGCATTGAATATATAGCAGCGAATATACATGATCTCGAGCAGGATAATTTATGAAACTATTCTCGTGTGTGGTATATAGTAGGTGTATATTAAGATTTTCTAATCGAGGGAATAAATTGCAATAATATAAACTATTTTCGTGGTCAGCAATTAATTGGAAATGCAGGTGGGTATCACTGTAAAAGTCATGGAGGGTTGTGACTGAGCTGCTCAAAACGAATCTCGATCGTTAATCACTATGATTAAATGATGATTCAACAATCCCTATATGAGCTGGAGGACCTCGTGTTCTTCCTCAACTCTAATTCATTCGAGGTGGCATATGGGTACTCGGTTGGATCTGCAGGTGACTGAGCTGCTCAAAACCAATCTCGATCGTTAATCACTATGATTAAATGACGATTCAACATCCCTATATGATCTGGAGGACCTCGTGTTCTTCCTCAACTCTAATTCATTTGAGGTGGCATATGGGTACCCGGTTGGATCTGCAGGTGAAACATGATATGTTGTGGTTTCTCTTTTTCCATGTGGTTTATACTCCTTATAGATGAATTGATTAGGTCTCTCGACGGTGGTTCGAGAGTCGACAGTGGTGCTTCAAAAGTTGTTGAATATCGATGCTGCTCCTAGTAATGGGTTATGCTCCAAATGCTCGAATTTTGCTTCCGCCTCTTATAATGGTGCTCGCCCGTGCAACTTGTCACCTTCGGAACAACGACAACAACCAACGTATCGCCATCAAGGGTGAAGGCATGGCTACCGTCACTGGTTGGGGACTTTTCTCGGGATAGCCATGGCCTTCACGGCAGGGTGACGATAAGGTCAAAATCGATCGATCGAGAGAGGAGCTGAAATTGAGAGGTGAAGACAGAGCGGGATTTTTAGGGTTCGTGAACAGGAAGGCAGGGGCCACGAGGCAATCTTGGACATCGTCGGCATTATTGGGAAAGTAAAGGTTGGGAAAGTAAGGGGCAATCTTGGAAGGAAGGTAGGTTGGGAAAGTAAATGGCAATCTTGGAAGGAAGGTAGGTCTTGGAAGGGAAAAAAATAATAGGTTGGGGGGGGGGGCAAGACCCTGCTTGTAATATAGTAATAGACGAGGCTAGAAGGAAACTTTTTTTTATAAATTTATCCAAATATAAATATACACTTCATTACATAAATACATTTAGATAATATCCGGATAGATATCGGCCGAACATTGAAAATATATATCAAATCAACATCCGTCCAAACGTCATAAAATCGTGTCAACGTAATCGTGTGCGTCATCATTGCCGACTAAAAAAATCCATAGATTTCGTCTTCCGAAACTTAATTACGTGTTGGATCCGGTCGGCATTGCGCAGTTGGGGTTCGCAGATCTCAGACGTTGCAGACCATATAAATAAAAAATGAAATACACGAAGTGGCAGATTTCCATGTCGATCCGTTTTCTACAACTTGCAAACGCATCTCTCACTCCATAAAATAATACGACACGCATTTATGTTGACTGCAAAATATGTCCAAGTCATCGACAGCTTGCATTCATACTTTTCCTTCTCCAGAGTTCCCACGCAATTACGATGTAGGGCTAAACAATAGAGAAGCGGCAACCACCGGCGAAATTGTGGAGTGCCGTGTATGGAAATTAATGACTTCAATTATTGGAAAAAGACAATTCTAAATGGCCACCAAGCTTTCATTCCACAATTCGCAAGCGGGTCCCAGCAGAAAATATTCAACATCTTACTATATATTATAGCGTGTGGGGTGTCACTGTAGCAAATTTGCAGCAGATAAATTTCAACCAACGTCCACCATTAATTTCTAGCATTAAATTCCCTATTTTACCCTTGGTTACTTAAATGTCAGGTTGCCGTCTGAAATCCACCGCTAAAATATTTTCCGGGTAAAATTTCCAGTTTGTTCTTAAATTATTTATTAATAATGGGTAAAATGGGGCTGCCCCTATGGGGGAGCTAACTTGGCTCCCCATGTACTACTCCGCTCGCTTTTTTAACTTTTTTTAAATTTCTTCCGTGGATTTTCATCAATATATACCTATATTATGTCATTCAAATTTCGCATGAAACAGAGACTCATACGACCTCCATCTGGAAGGATCGTTTTTAGCAATCATGTTACCGTTAAAAAATGCATCTCCGGATGGATGCCGTAGGAGTCTCTATTTCACACGAAATTTGCATGGCATAATATAAGGATATAGTGATGAATATTCACGGAAGAAATTTCCAACAAAAATAAAAAAAGCAGGCGAAATGCCGCGAGGGGAGCTAAGTTAGCTCCCCCAGGGGGCTGCCCCATTTAACTCATTAATAATCCTATGTCAAAAAACCATGTTTCCTCGCAATGGTGCTGATGATATCGAAAATATTGCTTGGTTCAGTTTTATGATAAATAGATCCGAATATGGCTGATAATATGATCGACATCAAATTTTCTAATTTCTTATTATTTCCATTTCAATACTATATATTAATTTCTAAGGTCTTAAAGATCACTTTTTTTCGCAGATACGTAGACATATATGGATATGATCTTCATTTTATGATAATACGGATATATACTACAACCATCACTATATCATTCGCTATTACATAAAGTAAATGTAGTATTCTTTGCGATGATTTATAAGAAACATCACTGTATACCCGTTTTGTTGCAGCGATACATGGTTGTGCATTCAATTTTTTTAAATGCGGATATGGATATGGATATATTTTCTTTGTATGAATATTGATATCACATATCAACATGTGCAAAAGGAATATACATCAATATATAGATAGATATCATCATTGATGACAACCGTATCTACATGTTCATAGATTTATGCAAGAATAATTAAAACTTCTTCATTTCATTATCTATACGTATGTAGACACAGTTGTATAGATTTTACTTGTTTTAACATGCTTCATTAATTTTTGTGTGTGTGTATATATATATATGTGTGTGTGTGTCTAGGTGTGAATTGCGAGCTTCGTCCGTGCAAAGCACGGGTGCCCACTAGTTCCAATAAAGGCCCGCAAGGGCATCAATTCATTGCTTTTTCCCCGAAATTCCAATTCGACCCTCCCGTATTTTTCCCGGGACTTTCCATTTATACCCTTGTCGGCAACTTGAATTCTAATTTCACCCCGTAGATGCTTCAGCTAACATATCACGCTTCTTCGTAATTGCCTTTTCCTCTATTCCCTACCATTTGCTTCGTGGCTTAGCCGGAGGAGGACAACCCCGTTTTTGTTTTTGTGTATTTGGTTGATGGGTTAAGGGTTGAGAGGGTTTGTGTGATGTGATTGTATTGAAATTTGAAAAAGTCGGTAGCTACTATTATATGATTGTATTGAAATTTGAAAAAGTTGGTATTTCCTGTGATGCAATTGTATTGAAGTTTGAAATAGTGAGTAGATGTTGATTATTTTATAATTTTTAGATTATATGATGGTATAATATATAATTTTTTCGATGGAAAGAGTGTGGACCCCACTAGTGGGTTAGGGATATGGGGTTTGGAGGGTAACCCCCCAAAGTGGGGATAATCAGGGACGAAGCCAGAAAATTCTTCTTGGGGGGGGGCTAAATTATTTCGGGTAGGGCGAGGCAAATTATTTAGATATTCTTTATCTAATTTATCTTGTCATTTTAATCGTTAATATTTGGGGAGGGGTTCCTCGATTTATGTGAGTTGCAAAAGAGGTATTGTAACTTTTCTTTTCAAATTTGTTTCTTAAAATCCAACCTTATAGATAGAATCTTCGAATAATGTTATGCATATTCTCCTAATTTCACTCAAATCCAAGATCATTTGCTATTTTATACCAATGAATAAAAAGTTTGATTCTCTTTTAAATGGGACTTAAGTTGCTTAAATATTGATTGGACTTTTAACCATTAAGATAAATTAGGAAATGTCATCAGATTTGAGTAAAATTTGGAACATATGTAGAACATTAATGTCAATTTATGAGGTTGGATTTGTCATCAGATTTCAGTAAAATTTGGAGCATATGTAGAACATTAACGTCAATCTATAAACATCATATCGACCAAAAGATCCCTACAAAACACTTCATATCATTGAAATACACATTTATTAATGTGATATTAATGAATACCATTAGATTTAATATGTTCAAACAAGTAACTATATATGTGTTTTTGTGTGTGTGTGTGTGTCCGGGACGCTGCTACATGTAGCAGCCAACGTGGCTGCTACATGTGGCAGTTTCCCCAAAATTTTTTTATTTTTTTTCAAAATTAAATCATGACTATTCATCTATATATTCCTCCTACATTGTATTAAAATTTTGTCAGAAACAGAGACTCCTATGCCCTCAATCTAGAACAGGTCGATTACAGCAAATTTCAGACTATTAAAATTACATGTTCTAGATGGAGGGTATAGGATTCTATGTTTCTGACGAAATTTTAATACAGTGTAGGAGGGATATATAGATGAATATTCATGGTTTAATTTTGAAAAAAAATAAAAAAATTTAGGGAAACTGCCACATGTAGTAGCCATGTTAGCTGCTACATGTAGCAACGTCCCTTTTTACACACACGCACATCGTTTAATGGGGCTGCCCCAGCACCGTTTTCTATATTTTTTATATTTTTTAAAAATATTACCATGTATATTCATCCCTATATCCCTCCTATATGTCATTCGAATTTCGTCAGAAACAGAGACTCATACGACTTCCATCGAGATGATGTCGATTTAAAAAATCATATTACCATTAAAAATGATTGTCTGGATGGAAGTCATAGGAGTCTCTGTTTCTGACGAAATTTGAATGGCCTATAGGAGGGATATAGGGATGAATATACATGACGATATTTTTTTAAAAAAATAAAAAATATCGAAAACGATGCAGTGGCAGCCCCATTAAACTCATATCTGCGTGCATGGGTGCGTGGGTGTGTTGTGTGTGTGTGCGCGCTTACGCGCGCGCGTCTGCATATTAGTTTAAAATCGATGTAGATAAAAATATGGTTGCAAACATGCCGATAAAATATGTATTTGTATCTATATATGTATACAATAGAAAAATATGTAATCATATCCATTTTAAGATCCTAAAAAATGAAAGAGGTGTCCAAATCCATATCTGTATATGCAAAGAAATATAAAAGAATTATGTTTATCTATACCATATATGCTAAAATAAAAATTATATATCCGTGATGGTTTATAAACGGGTATGATGATGGACATATAGGGATATACAATATCCGATTATGCACATCATGTAATGTTAACAATTAATTATTGTAGTTAGATTATATATAGAGAGAGGTAAATGGGGCTGCCCCCAGGGAGTAGCCAACTTGGCTACTCACATCCCTATTTTTCTCTCATTTTTTTATTTTTTGGAAAATAAAAATTTGTATATGCATAATTATATCCTCTCACATTCTATTAAAATTTCGTCAGAAACAGAGACTCCTACGGCCTCCATCCAAACATGGTCGATTTAAAAAATTCTGCGACCGTTAAAAAATGACGTCTGGATGGAGGGCTTAGGAGTCTCTGTTTCTGACGAAATTTGAATAGAATGTGAGAAGGATATAATGATGAATATATAAATTTTTATTTTCCAAAAAATAAAAAAATGGGGGAAAAATAGGGGTGGAAGTAGCCAAGTTGGCTACTCCCTGGAGGCAGCCCCATTTTACCCATATATATGGAAAAAATGGGGCTGCCCCCTGGGGGCAGCCAACATGGCTGCCCCCGCCCCATTTTTCGGCGTTTTTTTTATTTTTTTTGAAAAATAAAACCATGTATATTCATCCATATATCCCTCCTATATACCATTCGAATTTCGTCAGAAACAGAAACTCCTACGGCCTCCATCTCGATATATCGATTTAAAAAAATCCTGTTACCGTTAAAAAATTACTGTCCGGATGGAGGCCGTAGGAGTCTCTGTTTCTGACGAAATTCGAATGGTATATAGGAGGGATATAGGGATGAATGTACATGGTGTTATTTTTCAAAAAAAATAAAAAAATTGTCCAAATAAGGCGGGGGCAGCCACATATGACCCTATATATATATATATATATATATATATATATATATATATATATATATATTGATTTTTTTGTTGATATATGAGGGGCTATTATAACATATAAATTTTAATTATTGAATAGTGTATTTAGATCATGTATAATACTATATATTAAACATATATACAAGGACTTTGTTGAAAGCCGGGGATATAAGCCCCCACCCGCCCCCCTCTCTCCGTCACTGGGGATAACCCCCAACACCTTGTCGAATTGGCGCTCGCATCACCATTGCTCCCTTCCGAACAGATGCTTGATTCAGCAGCAGGGATATGATTACACAAACTCTCCATCATCATCCATCTCCGGTTCACGATTCAACGAACCCAGTGCCACTTGTTATTAATTTCTAAATTTTATTTCAAATACTTGATTTATGAATAGCAAATATAAACACATTCACAAGCATATGTTTACATGTCTTTAACGTTTTTTAGTTGTTTAATTACTATATTGGTCGTTATCATTGTGTCTTTTTTTTAAACGCTTACATTGAAATTCAATTTTATCTCATTCCTTATGCTTGTATAATAAACTCTATTTCAAGATTATATTAGCTAAGGATTTGGTCTTAAGTTATAGTCAACGTTATTATTTTTTCAAAGAATCAAAAAAAAAAAGAATCATATTATTGATTTCATTCTCTCGTTGAAAGTTACAGTTTCTTAACTTTGAAAATGGAAAGAGGATTTATTCCATGCAACATTACTTTGCAATTAAGTTTGGTTTCATTACCGTTGTTTATTGAATCATTTATATGTATGAGTATTCTTGTGTGAGGGAACGCAATTCAATACAATTTTTTACTACAAGAAATTGGACCTAAGGCAACGAATAATTTGAATATTCTACGAAAATTATTCGTTGCCCAATGATCTTTTATACTTGTAATTAACAACAAATATCATATTCATGGTTAAAGATCCATATAATGACGCTTTTTTCGTTGAATTATTCATTAAAATTCACGCTAACGTTGCCATATTTAACAATGATTAGAAGAAAACAGCAACGAATAATTGTCGTTATGTGATTCGTTGCGAGGAATATAACAACGAATACCATTATTCGTTGTGAATTTAAAGAAATAAGCAATGAATAATACTCATTGTTATATATTTACATACGGAAGATATGACAATGAATATTAAATTATTCATTGCCTTAGATCAATTTTCTTGTAGTGTTTCTATATATTTCTCCCTTTCTCTCATTTGAGTGAGTCTATTCCGAAGGAACGATTTATTGTTGCTCAATGGATCTCGATGTTGGTACGTGCATACTGATAAACGCTCCCCGCACCCTTAGTTAATTCGGGCAAATTAATGGTCCAAATTAATTTTAAGTGTTCGTTGCAGTCGGATACGAGAGGTTGATCAAAAACCACTTAAGTCAGATTTTGGTCAATTTTAAGCGGTGATATTTTTTTACTTGGTGGAGTCCAAGGTCGATCTCAGGGAGGCAACTGTCTCCTTAGGTGGATCACAGCAATTTTCAAGTGTTGATGTTCGAGGGTCAATTTTTTTTTGGTCTTTTTATTTCTTATGCAGACATATGCAGACAAATCTCAGCCAATTTAACTTTAACTTTAATTGGAGTATCAAACGAAGTCCAAAAATAATGAAAATTGGCCAGATGGTTATTTATGATGATAATGACCTACACTAATTTTTTTGGAATTTTTCGACTCAAAATAATTTTTCTGTGAATTAAATAAACAGACAGAGTGATTTTCAGTGTTTAATTTTTAATAAATATCAAATCACAATTTTTCCAAGACTAAAATTATCCTAGGAAGGTCTAATGATCAGGGACCTAGGAAAATTAACAGATCTAAAATTCACTGTGAAATGAATTAATTAAAATTAATTTAAGAAAATCACTAAACTATTTATTTAGGCCTCGATATGCGTGCAAATGATATAAAATTTTTATGGAGTGTTAAAAATGATGTCCTTAAGCTACTGTGAATTTTTGGTGATTTTTGAAGGCACTGATAATTAATTAAAAATCAAAAGGCATCACTGGGCAAAATATGTCTCAAATGAACCAATTAATTCATTGATAATTCAATTAAGCCAACAAAAATCAGACACGTGTACAAACAGATAGAGGACAAAATTTCCAACAACATGCAATTTCTAGAATCTCAAAATGATGAAAAATGCACTCTAGGGACACGTGCAAACACAAGGGTGTAAATGCAATACTGGAAATTAAAATTTCAACAATTAAATATGCTGACAGGGACTAAAATGCAATTACCGATAATATGCAGGACTTCTATGCAATTTTTCCACGAGACACGTGCTCCTCACGTGATGTCTGCTTCACAGGGACCTCTTCGCAATTTTTGAAAGCTCCAGGGGTATCTGTGCAAATAACCCAGGTCGCACGTGCTCCTCACGTGGGGCGACCTAGGTTCGGAAGGCGTCGGAGGCTCGGAGTAAGGCTCGGGTCCTTCTGGAGGTTCGGACTAGCCTCGGGGCAGCTTCGGGTCACCCGAGCCTAGGCTTGGGGGCCAAGGCTCGGATAAGGGGACGTGGCGGCCTGAAGGCCCTTGGATCAAGATGGATCCAAGGGATGTCGATGAAGACGCGTGGCTCGATCAAGATACGTCAGATCTGCGTTGATCTGACGGCTCCTGTCTTCTCCCAATGTTGATGACGCGGAGGGCTGATCGCCGTTAGATCCTGGACGATCCAACGGTGCTGGCGAGGCGCGGCTGAGTGGCGACGTGGCACGAAGTCAACCGTTCGATCAAACTAATCGAACGGCAGCTGGAGCTTCTCCTTCAACGGGCCTCCGCCCTCAGCGGAGGAGATGGCTGTGCTCCGACGAAGGGGCGGTAGCTCCGCCCGTTCCTCCAGGTGCCGATGAAGCTCTCCGAGGTGTCGGAGATATCCCAGCAGGAGCGTGATGACGCGGCGGAGGCGCTGATGGTCTCAGGAGCAACGGAGGGTGCCTGGAGATGGATGACGACGAAGCTCGAAGTTGTCTCCGGTGAAGGTCCGGCCAATGAAGGAACGAGAGCCTGCAGGGGTTAGATGAGGTAGCCGAAGCGTGCAGGTGTTCGTGGTGGAATGTGAAGTGATCGGCGAGGCCTGAAGCGAGGGGAGGTGGTCGGATGGCGGAGCTCCGGCCAGGTGGCGGAGCTGAAGGTCGATGGCTGGTGAAGTAGAGGGTCTGAAGGTGTAAAGAGGTCAGCGAGGATCAGAGCTTCGTCGCGCAGCTCGTCGGAGTGTTGAGGAGGCGCGAAGATGGCTGATGACGGCGAATAAAAGCGGCGAAAATCCAAGAAAAAGAAGAAGAAGATTGGAGGATGATGGAGGGAATTACCTGGGGATTGGGGCTCAGCTTTGAGCTCCAGGTCGTCGCTCAAGGGGTCGGTAAGGTCCCGAGCTCTAGCAGCTGCTCGAAGGAGGCTGCGGCACGGCGGAGGTAGCCGTGGATCTCGCCGGAGTGGATCTCTGTCGTCGCTCGACAACTCAGCCAATTGCTGTCACCAATAGGAAGCTTGGAGCTCGAGGGACCTCCCTGGAGTGGCGGATGGGCATGAATGTGGCCGGAGAGGGGGTATTTAAAGGATGAAGGTGACGGCTGGAATGGAGATGGGGCGAGGTTTATGGAGTTCGTGGGAGAGAGGTGGAGGTCGACGTGGCTGACAGAGTGGCCGGCGAGGATGAGGGATGAGTGGGGGCCATCGTGGAGGGTGTGGTGCTCGGCGACGGTGGAGGGAGCGCTTCCAAGAATAGGAAGGGGGTGCCCCTCCCGCAAGGCAGAGATCGTGGGAGAGAGGGGGCACCCGAGGTAGGAGACGAAGTCTCCACCGTTGGATCTTATGATCCAACGGTGGTGATCGAAGCGAGATGGAGCGGCTGGATGAAGATCTGGCCGTGGCGATCCGAGGGCGTAGTGAGCGCCACGTGGTGTGCTAAGGGCTCGGCACGGATGGATGGCTGAGATGGGAGTCGGGTGTTTGATCGGGTGGTCTGGGTACCTGCGAGGCTAACGGCGCAGATGAAGAGATGAAGGCGCTATCGAAGGGCGCACACGCTGCCACGTGGCGTGATGAGATTAAGGCGCGAGCGGACGATGGATGTGAGGCGGGGGCTTTGATCCTACGGTCCATGTGAAGGGTGTACGTGGCAGCGGCTAGGCCGTTGGATCAGGATGGCTATCCAACGGCGGAAGGCGTGGGCGGACGAGGCGAAGGGCAGCGGGCCGCGTGGCGCAATCAGAGGGCGCCACGTGGCCTGCTGTGAATGGCTGGAGGAAGAAATGCGTGTAGAGAGAAGAGGAAGCCGAATTTGGAAAAACTCAAAACATGAAAGTTGTAGATCTTGATGAGATCTACAAGTTTCATGTTGACCAAAGACGGAGATAAGGTCAAATATGGTACATAAATACAAGGATACATAAATGTACATATGTAGTATACAAAATGACCCAAAAACCCAAGTTTCTCATACAAGCTCCAATTGCAATGAAATTAGTCTCATTTTGAAGGTCTTTTAATATGTAGTATTCTAAGAGTGAGTAGACCTAATTAGGGGTTTGTATGAGGGCTTTATGTGTGTTTAATGTACAAGGGTTCTCAGGATATTTGGGCTATTTTACAAGGGTGATTTTAGGCATTCTTCCCTATGTTATTAAGGAATATATACATATATATTATAGAGAAGAAGTTATTTGATGAAGATGTATTTTACAGGGGATTTTTGGCATTCTTATTTAAATGCAGATGAGCTGCTAAAATGCATGAATTATGGATGCATGCATGAGTGTTATTTATGCAAGATAAAAGGAAATATGCCTCTATTTTCTAGGGAACAAGGCTCTATTTTTGACTTTTGATGTGATGAATCACAGATTCATCAACCCCCTATACTTAAACCTTGCTCGTCCCCGAGCAACTAAATGAAATGCAAGAGTGAAATGATTTTGGGTTCCATACCAAGGTCATGAACAAAAGTTGAAAATGGAGCCTGACTCGACCTTTGGATTAGTTGTGTGGCGGAACCTTATTGGGACCTGAACTTAAGACCTAACAGACTTCAAGTTCCACAAGTCTTCTATTCAAGACGCCTCAATAGTCAGGTCAGAACAAATCCTCAGACGCAAATTTCTGATGACTATGATTCTTACTTGTACTGTGTAAGTGAGATGTAACTCTCCACATCAGAAATGGCTCAGAACCAGCCTCCTCTAACAAGGTAACTCAATAACCCGGTCCAGTAACTCTTTCCTCGAGGAGCGGGGTATTCCCTTCTAAGTTCAAGTGCGACCAACTCAAGAGGAGGGGGTAGAGAAAAGAATGGACGGTAGCCAGTGTAGCTACCTATCCCAGGATGCCTGACCAGTGTAGCCAAGTCATCCAGCTGCATTTCCTTTGCTAATATACATACTCCGACAGGTATTATTTTTTTTTTCTTAGACCTGTCTGATTTTTTTGGAGTTCTTTCTTGCATTTTTTTCTTTTTTTTGTCTCAAATTATATACAAGGTGCAGCATGTACATCAGGAGTTTTTCCTCTTGAGTCAGTAGACTATCCCTCTTTTGAAGCATTATTGCAACCCACAGCATCCTGTCCTTAGATGTCAACACCACCAGACTAGGTTGAGATGCACTACCCTCCCTAGAGGAGGACGGATGTTTCCACCCGTGCGCTACTCCAAGCTAAAGGATTCTACCTCATCACCACCTCATCAATGAAGAGCTACGTGCATAGTGCTTGTCCAAGTTAGGTCACTGTCTATAAGAAGCATGCGTGTGCACGAGATATTCTACTTAGACTAATCCAGATGACATGTGAACATAGACTTGCGGACTCAAAGAATTAAGTCACTTGACCTGAGAAATCTTAACTCCAGTTCCTATAAGGTTCCTCTGAAATTAGGTGGATTAAGGTCAAATCAAGTCCATCCTCAATATCTACTCATAACTTGGTTCAGAACCCACTAGCTTTCCACCTTGCATATGCAAGATATGCAGATGATGTGCAGATGACATGCTATGAATGAAATGCACGTTTTTTTTTTTAAAAAATGCAGGATAATATGCAAGAGTAAATAAGAAGCCTTTTTGTTTTATTTTTCTGGTATACAACAATCTTTTTTTTTTATTATTTACAACAATCTTTAGTTGATATAATTTGTACATAGTATACAGTTTTACAACAAATTTTACAAAGGTATGTTTTACAAGAATTTTACAACTTTTTATACAAGTATTATACATATTATACAAGTATACAAAAAGTTTTTTTTTTTGATTTTTACCCACCCACAATTATTGCAAAATATATACAAAAATACGCGAAAATACGTGAAAGTACGAGCTATGGGTAAGTATATATGTAATATATACACGCCCCCCTATACTTAGCGTGTGCTATGTCCTCAGAGCACGAAAGCGACTAAAAAGACATAGCTCGGGCTAAGCGTAGGAGAGCTAAAATAACAAAAAGTGTATAGAAGTCGTCTCGCCCCCCCTATACTTAGGCTCTGGCAGCCTAAGTGTAGAAGAAGATCAGAAATGGGGCGGACGAGGTTAAGAGGAGAAATGGAGGAGTATCAGTGCGGGCATCGGTCCCCCCTATACTTAGGCTTAGGTCAGCCTAAGTATCGGTAGGAAATGAGTATAAGGACCAATGTGATCTGGAGAATGTACAGTGAATCGACTCGGGTGACCCCTTCCCCCTATACTTAGGATCTGGTCATCCTAAGTACAGTCCGAGATAATGATTCGATGATGTGGGGACGGGTTACTAGAATCGTGGAGGTAAGGATAGGATATACAGGAAGAATGATATATATACAGCTGAGTCGGTCTGAATCTTTTGAAGATGCTGCTGATGGCTGGAGTTCATTGCTGCAAGGTCTCATACGCGGCTCGAGATGTATCTGCTGTATCTGTCTCGCATATGAATACAATCTCCTCCACATGGACTAACTGTTCATTGGATTCGACGAAGTGCTTCAACAGCTGCCCATTTACTAGGAATGTCGGTGCGTCATCTGCGAGATCTGAGATCTCGACACATCCACTATCATGCACCGTTCGGACAACGAATGGTCCCGTCCACTTAGACTTTAGTTTGCCTTGGAATGTCTTCAGCCTGGCATTGAACAACCATACCTTCTGTCCAGGAACAAAGGTCTTTCGTCTGATATATCTATCGTGCCAACGCTTCACCTTGTCCTTGTACACCACACTGTTGTCGTATGCTCGGTTTCTGACTTCCACAAGCTCATTCAGATCCATGTCTCTCTGTTTCTGGCCTAGGTGTGTGTTCCAGTTGACCTTCTTTATTGCCCATTCTGATTTGTGCACTAACTCTGCGGGCAAATGGCACGGCTTTCCGAATACCATTCGGAATGGGGAGGTGCCTAACGGTGTCTTGTAAGCCGTCCTATACGCCCAGAGGACTTGATCCAGGATCTGAGACCAGTCCTTCCTGTCTGGGCGGACGAGCTTTTGCAATATGGTTTTCACCTCCCTATTCGACACCTCAGCCATACCATTGGTTTGTGGGTGGTAAGGACTAGCGACACGATGTTCGATGCCGTAGTCCTTCAGGAGTTTCTTCACCTCCCGATTCACAAAGTGGCTACCCCCATCTGATATCATCATTTTGGGGATCCCGAACCTAGAGATTATGTGCTCTCTGATAAATTTACAGACAGTCCTGCTGTCTGCGGCTCGGGTCGGGATAGCCTCCACCCATCTGGACAGATAGTCAACCGCAAGAAGGATGTATTCAAACCCGTGGCTGACAGGGAATGGGCCCATGAAATCGATGCCCCAGGCGTCAAAGACATCACAAATGATGACCGGCTGCATTGGCATCTCATCCTTGGAACCAACGGTTCCTCCCATTCTCTGGCAAACTGGGCACGACTTCGCGAAGGCGGTGGCATCGCGAAACAGAGTCGGCCAGTAAAAGCCACATTGAAGTACCTTCCATGCGGTCCTCTTCCCGGAGTGGTGTCCTCCTGCCTCTAGGCTATGGCATAAAGAAAGGACACTCTGGTATTCCTCCTGAGGAATACAACGTCTCCAGACACAATCCGGTCCTTCAAAGAAAAGGATCGGATCCTCCCAATGGTAGTGTCTAGCGTCCGACTTTAGTCGGTCAATTTGGCTCTTGGGCCAATCCTCGGGAACTTTCTTGGAGACAAGATAGTTCACGATATTGGCATACCATGGGAGTGAGTCGATAACAAAAATCGACTCGTCGGGGAAGGAGTCTCGAATCGGGGAAACCTCGGAAGTATTAAGATCTTCGAGACGAGAGAGATGATCGGCTACTACGTTCTTCTTTCCAGGTTTATCACGGATGTCCAAATCAAACTCCTGGATAAGTAAAATCCAACGAAGAAGACGCGCCTTCGCGTCCTTCTTCTCCATCAAATATCGTAGTGTCGTGTGATCTGTGAACACAGTTACCTTGGATCCGATTAAATGAGATCTGAATTTGTCCAAGGCAAACACTACCGCAAGCATTTCCTTTTCGGTAACTGTATAGTTACGCTGAGCAGCATCAAGCACTTTGCTTGCGTAGTGAATTGCAAACGGGACGCCGTCTCTTCTTTGTCCCAATACAGCCCCAACAGCATAATCTGAGGCATCCGTCATGATCTCAAAAGGAAGAGACCAATCTGGGGCTTGTAAGATGGGTGCGTCCATGATCATTCCTTGTAACCGCTTAAAGGCCTCAAGACACCTGTGATCGACAATAAACTCCGCGTCTTTGCCTAAAAGCTCAGTTAGCGGTCGGGGAATCTTAGAAAAATCCTTTATAAATCTCCGATAAAATCCGACATGCCCGAGGAACGACCGCAACTGCCGTACGTTGGTTGGTGGCTGGAGTCATCTGATCACGTCCACCTTGGCAGGGTCAACCTCCATTCCTCTCTTGGAGATGACATGCCCCAACACTATGCCCTCCGTCACCATAAAGTGACTTTTCTCCCAGGAGAGCACCAGATTGACCTCACAACATCTTTTGAGGACTCGGTCCAGATTCCTAAGGCAGGAATCAAAAGAGCCGCCGTGGACCGAGAAGTCATCCATGAAGACTTCCAGGAATTCGCCGACCATTTCGGCGAATACAGCAATCATGCACCTTTGAAAAGTACCTGGAGCATTGCATAGCCCAAAAGGCATGCGCCTGAAAGCATAGGTACCAAAGGGGCATGTGAACGTGGTTTTTTCCTGGTCCTCCGGAGCTATGGCTACTTGATTGTAGCCCGAGAACCCATCAAGAAAACAAAAGAATTCTTTCCCCGCTAGTCTTTCTAAAATCTGATCAATAAATGGTAGGGGGAAATGATCCTTTTTCGTCGCAGCATTCAAGCGTCTGTAATCCACACAGACGCGCCACGACGTGGGTACTCTCGTCACGATTTCCTCTCCGTCCTCGTTGGTGGTCGTCTGAATTCCCGACTTTTTCGGGACAACATGGATTGGGGCCACCCACTTAGAATCGGAGATTGGGTAAATGAAACCCGCGTCGCACCATTTTTCTATCTCTTTTTTCACAACCTCTCGTAGATTTGGATTCAACCGACGTTGGAATTCACGAGAGGATTTGGCTTCGTTCTCCAAATATATATGGTGCGAACACAGAGCGGGATTTATCCCGTGGAGATCGGAAATGCTCCAGCCTATTGCCTTGCGGTTCTTCTCCAGGATCTCTAGCAAGCGAGACTCCTGCTCCTCGGTCAATTGCGAACTGATAATGACCGGAAATTTCTTGTCTTGGCCCGCAAGGAAGGCATACTTCAGAGTTGTGGGTAAAGGTTTGAGCTCAGGGATGGTATGACTGTCTAAGAAGTCTGGCTCAATCCGATCTGGTTCGGTGTTGGACGTGGCTGGATCCTGTTCTGTAGTGGCTGCCACCAAGCTTGGCTCTGGAGTCGGATCGTCAAAGGTCTCCATGCAATCGGCAAACGCCTCGTCCGACTCGTCTTCCTCATCTTCCGATTGTCCTAAGGATGTAAGGACTGACAGGCCCACTTGGGCCTCTATGTCATCGAAGATGAAGGGCGATGCAGGCTCAGAGCTGTACTCGTTCCTGAGGATCTCGCAGACTGACTCATGCACTGGATCATCTTCAAAGGAGATGGACACATCGGTGCTGGCTGGGTTCTGTCTCCATGGCCCAACTAAGTCTACATGCTCACAGTCTGTTTCGATAAAAGAGTACTCGGTGCTGGATTCGGAGTCTGGTCTCTGCCATCTTGTCTGCTTCATCTCTAGTTCCTCATCTCCGCCTGGAGTTTGGAACTGAATTTTCCCATTCTTATAATCGAATAAGGCCCCTGCTGTTCTGAGGAAGGGCCTACCCAAAATGATCTGGGAATCTCTCCAATTACGAGGGGTTTCCATATCGAGGACAGTAAAGTCCACCATGTATTCTTGCCCCTCGACTTTGATCACAATGTTCCTTAACTCTCCTTGGGACCTCTTAGTGGATTTGTCTGCAAACTGAAGAATAGCTCTAGATTTCCTAAGAGGTCCGAGATTGAGCCGCTCATAGAGGGTTGTGGGCATTAAATTGATCGAGGAACCATTGTCCAGGAGAGTGCGTGCAAACGCGATGTCATCAACATGACTCACTACATAGTGTGCACCCATGTCTCTTCGTTTCCGAGGAAACGAGTTCTTTATTGCACAAGTCGTGGCTACTGATAGAACGTGTTTCTCAACACGGCTTTTGGTCTTCCTGCTAACCCTAGTAGGTGTGCATCTCACCTTAAGGTATTTTTGGAATGCAGGAGTCATTTCCACGAACTTGTCAAAGGGGATTGTGACCTTGATATGTTTGTTACAAAACTCAGCCATCTCAAGGTCATCTTTTGGGATTTTTTTGTTTTTCTTCTTCCCACCCTTGAGAGCTTGGGGGAAAGGGATTATTAACTCAGGTTCTGGAACTGAAATATCTTCATTAGCTACTGAAACTGAGTTCTGAACAAGACTCTGACTCGGACTTTTATACAGACTCTGACTCTGACTCTGACTCTGACGAAAAGGAAACTGCTTGGGCGAAACCGGTGATGCTTCTTCTGCTTCTTCTGGCTGGTCCTCCTCAGATGGAGGTGCGGGCTCATCGGTGTCGTCGGACTCTGGATGACTGCGGGGCTGGTGCTTCGAGGACTCAGATGTCCTCTTCTTCTGCTGGTGGTGACGGTGGTGCTCCTCCTCTTCCTCCTCCGAATTCTCCTCAGGTCGAATTTCGGAGGTTCCTTCCTGTTGTGCCCGTGCCCGATCAGGTATGGTTACGGTCCTTCCGCTCCTGAGGGACATATGATTAACATTATCGTACGAAAGGATCTCATGTTCAGCTAAATAGTTATCTGAATAGTATACCTGATCTCGGGGTCGGTTCTGGCCCTGCTGTATGCTATTTGGGTTGGCCTGAACCTGTGCGGGAATTGGAGTCCTTGGCGCCATTTGTTGGTCCTGAGCACGAGAGACCCGATTGATGTCGGTTCTCATGTCCAGGTAGTCGTTTTGCATCTGCTGGACCCTATCAGACAGGGTCTGGATCGCCAAGGTGAGGGACTCCAACTCGGTGGGCTGGGCTGGCTGCTGAGTGGATGCGGTCCTGAACTGGCCCTGCTGGCCGTGCCGATACTGCTGCTGATGGGGCGGTGCTGGCCCCTGCTGGTAGGTGCGCTGCTGCGGCTGGTACCCCTGTTCTGGCCTGAACTGATATCGCGGGATTGTGACGGGCCTGGTCTCCTGGTAAACTGGGGTTGGGCGGTGTGCCTGATCCTTCCCCATCTCGATTTGCCGGACTAGTGGGTCACGGCTATACCAGAGCCCGTTGATCTCGTAAACGGGCGGAGGCTCCTCGTACTCTGTCTCCACTGGTGGGGGTGCATGATGGTTCTGCTGGGTGTACGTCTGATCCCAGCTTCTCTGAGACCCCGGTGCCTGTTCCTGTACAAGATGGACTCGATGTACAGGTACAGGTGGTGCAGAAGGGGTGGGTAGCTTAATCTTGGCTACCTTTTCAGAGAGTTCCTCCACCTTCTTGGGAAGGCTCGAAAGAGACTCCATCTCCGCGACTCTCTTGTGGATCTGCTCGACCATAGTAAGCTTGTCTGCAATCATCCCCATGCTGGGGATGAGGTCCTCTGTCAGATCTGCAACAGTCCTTCTAGTTGTCTCATTGGATAGAATCGAGGGAGACAACTGATAGGCCCTTGTGGCCTGCGACCTGTCGGTTTCTGCCATCTGCTCTAGGATTTTCCACACGGCGTGCTCGTTCTTGTTCAGATAGCTTCCTCCGCAGGCGGCACTTACTAACCCCTGCATCTCGGGGGTTAGACCGCAGAACAAGGTCTGGACTAAGATCGCCTTAGAAATGCCGTGGCATGGGCACTTCTGTACTAAGTCATTGAACCTGTCCCAAGCCTCGTGGAACGGTTCGCAGGGTCCTTGGGCGAAGCTGGCAATCTTCGTTCGCATCTGATTGGTTCTGCTGAGTGGGTAGAACTTCTTCAAGAAGAGGTCCTTGAACTGCATCCAGGTAGTACATACCACCCCTAGGTTTTTCAGCCAATGTGCAGCCTTATCTCCTAAGGCAAACGGGGTGGCTTTCAGTCGGATATAATCTTGGCCAACATTGGGATGGCTCAGATTATTGCAGACTAGTTCGAAGTCACGGAGGAAAGTGTACGGCTCTTCGCTTAGGTTTCCGTTGAACTTCGGCAGCAGGCTAAGGAAGTGGGGCTTCAGCTCGAATGCCTGGTCGGGAACTGCAGGTGCTAGCCAATTCTGGATTTCGTTCTCCGCCGGGTTATAGGTATCGACCATTGGTCGGTCGATCCCTTCAGCTACTATTATCTGCCCCATTCGTGCAGTGAGATCAGCATTTTTCTGTTCAGCTTCAGCAAGGCGTCTAAGAATCTGTCTCATCTGGTCCTCATCGGGCGGCATCCTTGGCGGCATTTCTCCCTCTAGTTCTGGGGATTGGAAAATAAGGTCGGTGTTAGAGGTTGAATCAAGGAAGGGATTACCGAGGCAATGATCTTCCTCGGTAATCTCAGAGGAGATAAAAGGGTTGGTTTGAGAGTAACCACCCTGAGCAGGAGGGAACCAGGACTCAAGAGGGTCATGAGTCCTGGGTGGTCCAAGGTGCGCTCGGACCGGAAAAGACGAGTTACTTGGGGGACTCATAGAGAGATCAGTGAACGGTGTGTCGAGATCTCCCCAGTCACTCATCTTGGTTAAGCAAGAAGAAGATAGGATTTTACTCCTACCTGAAGCAAGCACAAGATCAATCCAAGACCCTGGATTCACACTCAACACAGTGAAGGACTCAAAGTTGAGTCCAATTTATCTTGTAGTTTTTAAGTGTGATTTTCAAGCAAATCTAGCAAGGATTACGCGGCCTAAAGGGAAGTCGGCTCAGAGCCGGATGCGTCTTCCCTGTTTATCCTGTCGTCTAAGATACCGCCGCTCCTTCCTTTCTTCGCTCCTATCCCAAGCCGATGGATTCAGTGACCACGCCCCTATCTACCTGCAAGCAGGCGGAGGCTGACAAGGCCGGAACTTCACCCCGGGGGGTTACTGGCAGCTTGTCGCGAAGTACCGCAATTTCACCCCTATCTACCTGAGACAGGCGGAGGCTACTTGGTACTAGTCAAAGAATCTGAAAATATCCGGCTCGTGATATTTGCTAGGATCAGTTAGAACGTGATATGGAAGACGGGGATTTGGGCTCCACCTTAGGGTGTTCACACACACTCAGGTACCCTCACTCAGCCTGAAAACAAGGTCGGGGATTAGTCTCCCGCAAACAATTTTCAGCTTTTATTCCCTTTTTATGGTCAATACTGTTAGCAGTCCCGGTTTTAAAGTTAGGTTATCACTGTAATTAATCACCACAAATCACGCCTATCGGACAGTCCCAATTTCCTTTTTAAATTAAGTGAGAAAATCAGAGAGGGAAATCGAGAAAAGCCGATGCAAGTTGAAATCGATGATGCGTATGCTGAGTAGAGAATACTTACAGTGATCCTTCGCTTTTTGATGCAGGATGCTATACAGAATTGAAAACTTTACTCTACATGCAAATGCAAGCGATGAAAGCCGCTCCTAGACAGGCAGTTCTATTAGCGTGAAGAACAGTTTAATTTGAACTAAGTCCTGCGGTCTAGGTGCGTCTTTTAAGTGTAATGTGTGGTCCTATTGATTACGAGCACAAACAAGTCCTAGAGTGGCTCGAGGAGCCGCTAGTGCAAGCTAAATTACCAATCACCCACACAGCACACGGGACACAGTTTTCACTATATTTACACGCGCGAGATCCCAAACGGGAACCGCTGGAAATAAAGCAAAAGAAAGAAAATAAAATAAAAAATACAATGCCTCTCTTTCTCTCAAAAATTTAAAGGTGAAGTCCTCGAAGCGTCGCCGACTCCTCGTGGTCCTCGCACGAAAAATAAAGGGAGGTCAGAGAGTTACACAAAAAATAAAATAATGCAAAAATAAAGGAGAGAAAAATAATTACAAGAAAACCGGGGGTCAGACTACCCGGGGATTAGAAATCAAACACCTCAAAAATCAGCTGTAATTAACCTAAGCCGTGCCTCCCCGGCAACGGCGCCATTTTGATAAACGCTCCCCGCACCCTTAGTTAATTCGGGCAAATTAATGGTCCAAATTAATTTTAAGTGTTCGTTGCAGTCGGATACGAGAGGTTGATCAAAAACCACTTAAGTCAGATTTTGGTCAATTTTAAGCGGTGATATTTTTTTACTTGGTGGAGTCCAAGGTCGATCTCAGGGAGGCAACTGTCTCCTTAGGTGGATCACAGCAATTTTCAAGTGTTGATGTTCGAGGGTCAATTTTTTTTTGGTCTTTTTATTTCTTATGCAGACATATGCAGACAAATCTCAGCCAATTTAACTTTAACTTTAATTGGAGTATCAAACGAAGTCCAAAAATAATGAAAATTGGCCAGATGGTTATTTATGATGATAATGACCTACACTAATTTTTTTGGAATTTTTCGACTCAAAATAATTTTTCTGTGAATTAAATAAACAGACAGAGTGATTTTCAGTGTTTAATTTTTAATAAATATCAAATCACAATTTTTCCAAGAACTAAAATTATCCTAGGAAGGTCTAATGATCAGGGACCTAGGAAAATTAACAGATCTAAAATTCACTGTGAAATGAATTAATTAAAATTAATTTAAGAAAATCACTAAACTATTTATTTAGGCCTCGATATGCGTGCAAATGATATGAAATTTTTATGGAGTGTTAAAAATGATGTCCTTAAGCTACTGTGAATTTTTGGTGATTTTTGAAGGCACTGATAATTAATTAAAAATCAAAAGGCATCACTGGGCAAAATATGTCTCAAATGAACCAATTAATTCATTGATAATTCAATTAAGCCAACAAAAATCAGACACGTGTACAAACAGATAGAGGACAAAATTTCCAACAACATGCAATTTCTAGAATCTCAAAATGATGAAAAATGCACTCTAGGGACACGTGCAAACACAAGGGTGTAAATGCAATACTGGAAATTAAAATTTCAACAATTAAATATGCTGACAGGGACTAAAATGCAATTACCGATAATATGCAGGACTTCTATGCAATTTTTCCACGAGACACGTGCTCCTCACGTGATGTCTGCTTCACAGGGACCTCTTCGCAATTTTTGAAAGCTCCAGGGGTATCTGTGCAAATAACCCAGGTCGCACGTGCTCCTCACGTGGGGCGACCTAGGTTCGGAAGGCGTCGGAGGCTCGGAGTAAGGCTCGGGTCCTTCTGGAGGTTCGGACTAGCCTCGGGGCAGCTTCGGGTCACCCGAGCCTAGGCTTGGGGGCCAAGGCTCGGATAAGGGGACGTGGCGGCCTGAAGGCCCTTGGATCAAGATGGATCCAAGGGATGTCGATGAAGACGCGTGGCTCGATCAAGATACGTCAGATCTGCGTTGATCTGACGGCTCCTGTCTTCTCCCAATGTTGATGACGCGGAGGGCTGATCGCCGTTAGATCCTGGACGATCCAACGGTGCTGGTGAGGCGCGGCTGAGTGGCGACGTGGCACGAAGTCAACCGTTCGATCAAACTAATCGAACGGCAGCTGGAGCTTCTCCTTCAACGGGCCTCCGCCCTCAGCGGAGGAGATGGCTGTGCTCCGACGAAGGGGCGGTAGCTCCGCCCGTTCCTCCAGGTGCCGATGAAGCTCTCCGAGGTGTCGGAGATATCCCAGCAGGAGCGTGATGACGCGGCGGAGGCGCTGATGGTCTCAGGAGCAACGGAGGGTGCCTGGAGATGGATGACGACGAAGCTCGAAGTTGTCTCCGGTGAAGGTCCGGCCAATGAAGGAACGAGAGCCTGCAGGGGTTAGATGAGGTAGCCGAAGCGTGCAGGTGTTCGTGGTGGAATGTGAAGTGATCGGCGAGGCCTGAAGCGAGGGGAGGTGGTCGGATGGCGGAGCTCCGGCCAGGTGGCGGAGCTGAAGGTCGATGGCTGGTGAAGTAGAGGGTCTGAAGGTGTAAAGAGGTCAGCGAGGATCAGAGCTTCGTCGCGCAGCTCGTCGGAGTGTTGAGGAGGCGCGAAGATGGCTGATGACGGCGAATAAAAGCGGCGAAAATCCAAGAAAAAGAAGAAGAAGATTGGAGGATGATGGAGGGAATTACCTGGGGATTGGGGCTCAGCTTTGAGCTCCAGGTCGTCGCTCAAGGGGTCGGTAAGGTCCCGAGCTCTAGCAGCTGCTCGAAGGAGGCTGCGGCACGACGGAGGTAGCCGTGGATCTCGCCGGAGTGGATCTCTGTCGTCGCTCGACAACTCAGCCAATTGCTGTCACCAATAGGAAGCTTGGAGCTCGAGGGACCTCCCTGGAGTGGCGGATGGGCATGAATGTGGCCGGAGAGGGGGTATTTAAAGGATGAAGGTGACGGCTGGAATGGAGATGGGGCGAGGTTTATGGAGTTCGTGGGAGAGAGGTGGAGGTCGACGTGGCTGACAGAGTGGCCGGCGAGGATGAGGGATGAGTGGGGGCCATCGTGGAGGGTGTGGTGCTCGGCGACGGTGGAGGGAGCGCTTCCAAGAATAGGAAGGGGGTGCCCCTCCCGCAAGGCAGAGATCGTGGGAGAGAGGGGGCACCCGAGGTAGGAGACGAAGTCTCCACCGTTGGATCTTATGATCCAACGGTGGTGATCGAAGCGAGATGGAGCGGCTGGATGAAGATCTGGCCGTGGCGATCCGAGGGCGTAGTGAGCGCCACGTGGTGTGCTAAGGGCTCGGCACGGATGGATGGCTGAGATGGGAGTCGGGTGTTTGATCGGGTGGTCTGGGTACCTGCGAGGCTAACGGCGCAGATGAAGAGATGAAGGCGCTATCGAAGGGCGCACACGCTGCCACGTGGCGTGATGAGATTAAGGCGCGAGCGGACGATGGATGTGAGGCGGGGGCTTTGATCCTACGGTCCATGTGAAGGGCGTACGTGGCAGCGGCTAGGCCGTTGGATCAGGATGGCTATCCAACGGCGGAAGGCGTGGGCGGACGAGGCGAAGGGCAGCGGGCCGCGTGGCGCAATCAGAGGGCGCCACGTGGCCTGCTGTGAATGGCTGGAGGAAGAAATGCGTGTAGAGAGAAGAGGAAGCCGAATTTGGAAAAACTCAAAACATGAAAGTTGTAGATCTTGATGAGATCTACAAGTTTCATGTTGACCAAAGACGGAGATAAGGTCAAATATGGTACATAAATACAAGGATACATAAATGTACATATGTAGTATACAAAATGACCCAAAAACCCAAGTTTCTCATACAAGCTCCAATTGCAATGAAATTAGTCTCATTTTGAAGGTCTTTTAATATGTAGTATTCTAAGAGTGAGTAGACCTAATTAGGGGTTTGTATGAGGGCTTTATGTGTGTTTAATGTACAAGGGTTCTCAGGATATTTGGGCTATTTTACAAGGGTGATTTTAGGCATTCTTCCCTATGTTATTAAGGAATATATACATATATATTATAGAGAAGAAGTTATTTGATGAAGATGTATTTTACAGGGGATTTTTGGCATTCTTATTTAAATGCAGATGAGCTGCTAAAATGCATGAATTATGGATGCATGCATGAGTGTTATTTATGCAAGATAAAAGGAAATATGCCTCTATTTTCTCGGGAACAAGGCTCTATTTTTGACTTTTGATGTGATGAATCACAGATTCATCACATACCCGTTGAGATCTCGCCGTTGTATTTTAGAGAATAGTCGTACCAATACCGATTGCACCATCGGAATCTCCGTGGGGGTACGAATCTATTCTTAAGGTCAGTGCATTTCACACGCCTCGGTAAGTTGGTCCATCTCGTCATCATATCGATATCTCATCAAATTGGGTAATATCTAACCTTCCTTATATATATATATATATGCTTTTATTCACCTACATTCTTAAGAATAGCTTCGGAGGGTTCCTTATTTCTTTTCTCTATGAGTCTCTTAGTTTTAATTGAAATTGAGTAGTTTTTGGACTCCTTGTGATGTTGAAAAAAATCACGGAATATTTTTTATTATTAGAATTTATGTCATTACATTCTCAAAATAAAAGGCTTGACATATCTGAAAATGTGGGGCTTTAACTGTACTCTTATCTATTGAGGATAAGAAAAATAAACATGCATTGAAACAAAATTGCTTAGACTGATCAAGAAATATGGTAATAATGTTGATCTCTTGTGATTAAAAAAAAGGAGTCTAATTTTTTTACCTGCTCATGCTCATTTGATGTCAAAGACATGGGAAAAATAAATACTTATGATATATTTTAATTGTTAATTTTCTCTCGCGTGAACATTATATTGGAAGATTTGCAAAAGATTTTATTCTTTTGAATGCAAGTCGAAGAGTACTCCTTTTACAATAAACTCGTTTTAAAAATAGTAAAAGTGATTGTATAATTCAAATTAGATATGCACAAATTATTGATTGTCTTATGCATTAGACAATATGTTACATATGTTGTTGAAAGTTATGCATGCATACTCAAAATTCAGAAGAGAGTAGTTGATACTTTGCCGAGAATGCTTTAATATCTTAAAGAAGTAATGAGCTATCAATATTTTGTGGAGATCCTCCAACTCTTGAAGGATATTATGATACAATCCATAATTCAGATGAGTTGAAAAATACTGGCAGATATATTCTTACTGCAAGAGGAGATATCTTTTTTGAAAATCAACCACGCGAGTATACATTGCTTGATCTACAAGAGAATTTGAGTTTATTGCATTAGAGAATGCATGCTCTCGTGATGTGCTTGAAAAACTTCTGGGCAGATCTTTCCATTTGGATGAAGCTAATGACATCAATATTATTACCGTAAAAGCCATGCTGCTAAAAGTATTTTATGACGTGAAAAAGCATATATATTTGTCTGAGACACAATATTGTGAGGCAACTCATTAGTGATGGCATCATATCCATGGATTATGTGAAGTCAGAGTTAACTTTAGCTGATCCTCTGACTAAACCACTAAGCAAAAAGCTTATGGAGAGTACATCGAGGGGAATGGGATTATGTCCGAATCAAGATTCGAAGCGATGAAAACCCAACCTTCAAGAATTAAGATCCCAGGAAGAAGGTTCATATGAGATAAACAATTCACTGGACGACTAAGAGGATACCATCAGTTATTCCTATGGTGTACGATATATAGTATCGTAAGTGGTGAGCTTGAACATACTTGTTCTTAATGTAAATCATAGCCCAAATTAGGTGGTGAGTAAAAGAAATATACACTTGATGATGATCCACCTATATGGGTGTGGAGGTGAGGCCGATTCCTATGACATTTTTGGGCAAAATCTATAGAGTAGTCATGAAAATCCAGGTAGGCGCATGGCCGAAACGTGTCAGCCGCATGAGCAACAAAGATTAGAAAATGTACTGTGAGATATGGATCAATGGTTTCAAAAATAGAGAATTGGTTCATAGGAATTATAATTCCATCAACCTTTAGAGACTATACTCATATTCTCTACGTCTTAGTTCATAGTCGATACGACACCAAGTCTTATGCATTGCATTTTGAGTTCCTTCAAGTGTCGTCTTTAAGTTTTTATACCTCTTGTATGGTCATCTTTGTTTATTCTTTGTAAATGTGGGGATGAAAAGATATAGTTCAAAAAAGTATGTGAAATAGTGAGGGATTACAAATAATTTTTAAATTTTATTTCAAATACTTGATTTATGAATAGTAAATGTAAACACATTCACAAGCATATGTTTATATGCCTTTAACATTTTTTTAATTTTGTAATTATTATATTGGTCGTTATTACTGTGTCTTTTTTTAATGTTTACATTGAAATTCAAGTTTATCTCATTCCTTATGCTTGTATAATTAACTTTATTTCAAGATTGTATTAGCTAAGGATTTGTTCTTACGTTATAGTCAATGTTATTGTTTTTCCAAAGAATCATATTATTGACTTCATTCTCTCGTTGAAAGTTATTGTTTCTTAACTTTGAAAATGGAAAGAGGATTTATTTCATGCAAAGTTACTTTGCAATTAAGTTTGGCTTTCATTGTTGTTGTTTATTGAGTCATTTATACGTACGAGTATTCTCTTGTGAGGGAATGCAATTCAACACAATTTTTCTATCTATATCCTCCTTTCTCTCATTTGAGTAAGTCTATTCCGAAGGAACGATTTATTGTTTCTCAATGGATCTCGATGTTGGTACGTGCATACTCGATGAGATCTCGTCGTTGTATCCTAGAGAATAGTCGTACCAATACCGATTGCATCATCGGAATCTCCGTGTGGGTACGAATCTATTCTTAAGGTCAGTGTATTACGCATGCCTTGGCAAGGTGGTCTGTTTCGTCATCATATTGGTATCTCATCAAATTCGATAATATCAAACCCTCCTTATATATATTTCTATATTTGTATTTATGCTTTTATTTCACCTACACCACCATCCATGGCCGGTTCTTTGATGCAACAATCTCCTCATGCTCAGGTAGGTTACCGATATATGCTCCCACCATGCATGCTGATAGGGACTGAAACAAGGGGGGCGGGAGCGGGCTTGGCCCACCGTCTCCCAATTTATCCACTAATATATATTGTATTATTATAATAGAATATGATTTATATATAAAATAGTTAATTATAAACAATGAGAAGTTGTATATAATGACCCCCATCTCCCATTTACAAGTTGTATAGACATAAACATATCTGTGTCTGATCTGTCATCCTATCTATATCATACAAATTTTGACATCCGTATCCGCATTTATATTTAAATGGATACATATACCATTATCACATTTATATCAACAAAAATATATATTTGTATATGTATATCTATTTTTATATATAAATATAATTGTACATTTATTTTTAATTTTATAAAACATAATTGTGTACCTCCTTTTATCATATTTTGTATAATTGTTATGATATAAGAACATTTAAAATATTTATATCATTTGTATCAATTCAATACATTTAAGCTAATAGTATATAGAGTATTTATAATATTATTTTTATGCGATTGGTATCCATTCTATATCGATATCCATTTTTTATGGATAGGGTAATATATTTTTCCTCCGTCAATATCTTTATATGTATGGCATTTGTATTTAAACATAGATAAGGAGAACATCTATATCCATATCAGTATACGTCTATCTACAACCCTAATCCATCCCATCTCACAGTAAAAAATCACCAACATTTGTAAGTTTTACGTAACTACATATTACACGCAACCCCAATAGCAAAATAACTGTATAGTGACCTTTTTTAATTCATCACCGTAATGTCCCTTTTAAATTGTTAATGATTGTATTATTTTGTTGTGAAATGATCTTTTTGAGACATAATTTAAATGTTGATGAGGGTTAGTGTGCGATAAAATACAAACATGAGAGGATAAACAATTGAGATGGAATCCATAAGTATAAAAAAATCTGAACCAATCCAATCCTATCCATAATCCGATGAATTGGATTGTTCTGATTGTCTCTTAACGGGCTTGGGTAAAAGTGCACGGAGTACGAATAGCTATTGGGGACTGGACAATCTTTTAATGTTTTTGCTTAAGGCAGACTAATTATACGAGACTGAAACATGCCTCTATACCTGTAGTGTGGTGCTCCTTCTGCTTTTATCCTTTGAGACAGAATACTTTTTTATTACTCGTTGGTTGCTAGATGACACAGGAAAGAATAAAGAATGATGATATTAATCAGTATTTGCTTTAAATAAATCTAATTAAATATATCATATTTTCTTCCTTGTGTATACTTTCGATGGGGGTGAGATGTAGTTAGATGGCGAAACATTTCGAAATCATTGTTCTGGAAACTAGAGAGATTCTTTGAATTTAGAATCAGATATCTCACTTCAAGTGACTTTTTAGAACATTAAAAAGAACAAATAATGACACAATTGATTCGAATTTGTCCAATGGTAAATCTGGGAACAATATTTGCTTATTATTATCTTCATCATTTGAAGAACATTCCTATTCCCTTCTTTTTTGGCCAAAATCAATCCTTCTATTCACCACGAGAAACTCGAATTAGAACTGAAAAAAAGGATATCCTTTTTCATTTGACTCTCTTCTACAAAAACTAGAAATGCGAATCAGAAGGGCCTATTGTGAAAATTATATTTTAGACTTGGCTTCTTCTTACCAAGACTACATCTTCTATTTTCCGATGTATATGGATTCAAGCGGAAAAATACGTCGAGCTGGTTTCAACTTCGAGAAAGACGTGAGTAGTATCGAAAAAAGTTAAAATAAGTTAAGGTTGGATTGGACATGGATTAAGCTAAAATATGATCCATGTACAACCCTAATATGCAATATTATATAGAATTTGCACATATATATCTCCTTTAATTTCCCACAGTAGGAGCGATAGAATATTACTTTTAAAAAACCTAGTTTTGATGATATCACTTAACATTGTGTTAATGAAACTTTATTTTGATTTGAAGAATTGTGTAATGGTTTTTTTGTCAATATAACATTTGTTGGAATATTTATGTAAACTGTAAGTTTACAAGGGTATCTTTGTGAAATACACTTGTAAACATATTTTAACAATTACGCAGAGAAATATTAACAAATACAAGTTATATATATAGTCTCAATAATTTGGCATCCCTAAAATGAAATTCCTGACTTCATCCCTGCATGCAGATCTTTCTTGGTCTTACTCATTTTACTGCTTCTCGAATTTCCTTCCAAATGTTTTTTGTCCTATTCACACACACACACACACATATATATACACATACATACATACTCCAAAATGGGATGGGGAAGCCATGCTGGCTGCCCCCAGGGGGCAGCCCCATCAACCCCAATATATATATATATATATATATATATATGATTTAATGGGGCTGCCTGATGAATCTGTGATTCATCACCTTTATTCTTTCATTTTGGCTAAAATCCTTGGTAAAATGCATGTAAATATCCACTAATTCCATTTAATTAATATTTTAACTATAAATATTAATATTATATAATTAACACTTAAATTGTCCCAAATAAAAGAATAAAGAGAAAAAGAAAATAAAAGAACGCTAAATATGTAATATACAGACTGATCCTAACCCCGAGACCAGGTCAATATTGACCGGGTCGACAAAACAAATAAGTAGGGGGAGATAAGGATCCTGACTTATAAAATTTCCAGAAAATCAACACCAAAAAGACAATTACCCATTTTTCACTTTGTAAATACTTCACCTATTTTATTTATCATCAGAACCACTTCGAATTAAAACACTCCTTTTATAAAAAGTTGTTCACAAAAATATATATTATTTTATAAAAATATCAGAAAAATAATCCGTTATAAAAATAAAATAACCGCAATAAACTGGAAAAGCCGCAAAAGCCGACTTCTGTGGTTCATATTTATTTATATAAAACCCCAAAATGACCTAACTCACTTTTAAAATCATTTTGTATATACTACTATTTATTAAAAATATCAGAAAAATAATCGGATAAAACCGGTGAGTTTCGGCTTTTGGACCCGTTGTCTATATGTACTATAAAGTAGAAACTTCTCCGATTTTTAATTAAATAACTGTAAACCCAATTAACTTAATTCTTTTTCCTAAAATCATCTAAAATTGTATATAAAAATATAAATAAGCCAAAATACCCAAAAAAATCCGGAGGCCCGAAGCCACTCCTTTTTTCGTCCGGACCTCATAACTCGGCCGTATGAACTCCGAATTGAGCAAACTCAATCCCTAAAATTATTTTTTTTAATTATCTACAAAATGACATTAGTTTCGCTAAAATCGGAGTTAATGCGAAAAACGCGGCTTTCGGGGTCCGTATCGGTATAATTGTACAATAAACCGTAACTTATATTATTATTTAATACATTAACCTTTTTTTACAAATAAATAATACCTTATTTATTTAAAGTATTTATTTAATTTAATTTAATTAATTACTTAATTACATACTTAATTATTTTATTAATACTTAATCATTTAATTGATAGTTAATTACTTAATTAATTATTTAAGTAATTTATTATTTATATTTATATGTATTTATCTATTATCTAAATTCGAAATTATTAATAATTATTTTTTATTATAAATTATTTAATCATATTAACTTTACTTTTTAATTTCTTTTCTCATTGTTTTCTCTCTCTTCCATTTCTTCTTACACAAGTTTCTTCCTCCCCCGTATCCTCTTCTCCAACGCCCGCCAACCCATCTTCTTCCTATCCCCTTCACCGTCAACCATCCCAACGGCCGACCGTTCACCAACTACCCCTCGATCTCGTCACCCACCTCCGGTGACCACACCATATCCGTGCTCCCCACGTTTCCTAACCCTATAAATATCCCCAAAGCCCCAATCAACCGGGGATCCGCCATTTTCGCCAACCTTCTCCCGAGCTCCGGCGGTATCGAGAGAGAGACAGAGACAGACAGAGAGAGAGAGAGAGAGTGACAGCCTCTATCCTCCGCCGTCGAGCGAGGTCAAGGAGGAGGGAAGTGTGCGTGATCCTGCTCCGGCGAGGTTTTTCGCCGCGAGCTCGAGCCCCTGCGGGACGCCGTGCGCATTTTAGCATCATTTTCACTCACAAAAACGTCACAGTTTTGCATAAAAACTTCATTTTTCGCATTAAAAACAAACCAAACTCATAAAAAGCCTAAAAACCTTTTAAAAATTCATAAAAACAGAAAGACAACAATAAAACATAAAAATAAAAAAATAAAAAAATAAAATCATTAAAAAAATAAAATAAAATTAGGAAACCCAAAAACCTAAGTTTTTCTACCAATTCCCCTTAGTTTAACAACAGTTTGCCTCCCTGAGTTCGACACTCCCGTGCTTAACCGCTATACATTAAATTTAGGAGTATAAGTAAAAAAAGAAGATTAACTAACCCTTAATCTTTTCTGGTAAAATTCACCTGGTCGATACGACGACCGAACTAACTCTCTCTCTCTCTCTGAATCTTTTACAGGTTCAGAAGAAGACAAGTGATCATGTGGTTTTCACTGCCCTCTGGGCCAGCCAACATGCACTACAACAAAAATTATCTAGGCCGATGTTCAAGCGCTAGGAATGTCCACCTAGATTATGATTTTAGTAGACGTTCTTGATTAACATCCACCAAACGAAAAAAAATCCCGACGTAATTTTAACATCTCAACAGAGTTAAAAGACGTCCACTTAGATTATGTTTTAGGAGACGTTTTTCAGAAAACATCTTCACATGAATTTCGACTTTCTAATTGTCCCGCCAAACTCGTCCAATTCTCCAAAATACCATAACCGCCCGGTTGCCTTAAAAACTCAAACGGCGCCTTCTCCTCTCTCACGACAACCTCTTGCCCTTCGAGCCCTCCTCCAACCACGCGAAGTCCTTTCCCCATTGCCATCGATAACTCGGCTCTTCTCCGACACCGCAAAGTTTTACAAGTCGAGAAAGGCCTGATTCCGCGTCAGCCTGTCGCGAACAAGGAGTTGCCGTGGCCGCAGGTTTCGTGTCTTGTTTATATATAGTTCATTCCGTTTTGTTCATTCCTTCCTTTTGAATTTTTTGGTTCATGGCCCCGCTTCTGTACATGAACGAATCATTATGAAGCAACGATTGGGCAGACGGGTTATGGGGAGGGGTTCGGACCCCATCTTATTCACTTCCATATGCTATGCGTACTAATACCCCCATATGGAGGATGCTTTGCTCATGTTGTGATGCCCTTGACGGGCTCAGCTTTTAATGGACATCCAAACATTAGTTGCTCAGTGTAGAAGGTTGTTTTTCTGATTGTAAAGTGTAGTTTTTTGTAAAAAGCAAGAACTATTTATAAATATATACCTGGTTATATTACCCATGTTTGTGGTTATTCAAGTTTTTCATGATTTCCCGAAAGCAAGAACTATTTATAAAGTGGGATGAAGAGGACTGTTATGTGAATGATGTAAGCACTACCATCGGACATGCTCGGTCAGAATGCTACATATCACGAACATAACTGATAGTTTGTTCGAGAATATAGCAAAAGTAATACAATGCTCTCCATTAACTTCTTATATTAGTTTCAGTCTAAATGAACTCCCAACTTGTAAACTTTAGAGCAATATAAGGGTTGTTGCGAGGGAATGTTGCATTATTCACTACTTGTAAACTTTGTCACAATTTTGTTTATTATTTTTTATTTTGATCTTAAAATGTAATTATACTCTTAACTGATGCAGACATTACAGTCTAGATTTTAAGAATGTCCTCGCCATTCCAATTCGCTAAGAGGGTGAAGAGAGATAATCGTAGGAGTAGCCAACAAACACCTGTCGTTCGTAGTCAAACTCAAGCACCGACGACACCTGCACCACCGTCAGAGCGTTTTTTTGTACCTACAATGGCTACTTCACAACACTCAAATCAAGGACTGCCTACTTCTCAAAAGAAAGGTATAGAAATTACATTTTTATTATTAAACTTAAAATATTTCCTGAACTCTGTTATATTAAATATAGTACGTCGAAGGGGGAAATCAAGAGGTATCAATGTGTCCAAGCATGTGGAAGCTACTGGCCATAAGAGGATTATTCGTATCGACCCAGAAGAAGGTAGACCGTTGGACGCCAAACAAGCAAGAGACCTGCAACATATTTGTGGGATAGTGGCAAGGGAGGATGTCCCATTGGTGGCAGACTTTAGAGCCTTAACAGATGCCGATCTCCGTGGTGCCTACGATCGAATCAAGGTGTGTAATTGACCTTGTGTTTTTTTAATGTTATTATTATAGTAAGGATTTTTTTTTGGTATAGAACTTTGTCGATATTGAGGGGTTTGATACTGATGTAAGAGTAAAAGAAGCAATTAATCGATGTCTAGCCAAGCATCTTAGGGAGCGTCGATACCAATTAAAAAAAGAGTGGAAAGCGAAAGGAGATACAACTAGGCCACAAAATGTCCCAATTGAACTTTGGAATGTCATGGTTGAAATATGGGCGGAGCAAGATCATCAAGTAAGTTTGTAATTGAGAGTCTATAATATTTTTTTGCTAGACGATAATTTTACATTTATCATTACAATCAATATATTTTTTTGGAATGTTTTTGTAAAAACTAAGAATGGTGTCTTAAGAATAAGGACACACGTATAAACATCGTTAAAAATCTTTCTACGACTAGATCAAAGTCATACGCGGTCATTCGGCAAGAGATAGTGAGAAATTTTCTTTACCGTTAGCTCTTGTAAGATATGTTAATTGTTGTAATTACAATAATTTTCTTGTTCACATAAGTCTCGTGATGAGCTCGATGGTCAACCTTGCGGAGAGATACTCTTATTCATGAAGACAAAGTTTAGTGTTGACAAAACAGGGAAGGAACCGTTGGATGAAATTGTAGGACAGCACGGACATTGGTCAACACCTGCAGCTAAACAAACATATGTAAGCTGTCTAGATGAATAATATACATTAAATTGTCCATATAAAATTTTTTTAACGCTTGTGTTATTTTATAGATTATAATGGTAGAAATGCGTGCAAAGGCCGATGCAGAAGGACGGTCCACAACTGATGCTGAAATAGCTAATATTGTACTTCGTAATGAAGGACGATCTGATTGTCTTATTGGTAGGGGGCAAGGACATGTGCCTAAAGAAAGAGGACGTCGTAGGTCTGCATCCATTTCAGAAGATGTACTTGAGCAGAGGTTGGCAGAAGAAGGACGGAAAATAGAGGCCGAATATGAAAAGAATGTGGCATCCCTTCAACATGAAGTGTTGGATTTGAAGACAGAGATACACATGATTAATAACAAGACGTCGACAGAACTTCAAGATAAAATAGCAGCAGGAATAGTCTCATACTTGAAGAACTACCCGATTAACAAATGGCACACCATCGCCACTCTCTCCCCTTACATTCTTAGGTAATTATTTCTAATAGCTTGCTCATTGTAATGTATTAATTTTAACCAAGCCTAATCTACTTCTTCTTTATTAGATGCTTCGCAAGGACAATCAAGAGAATAGATCTGGTGGTGTTGATCCCGATGCAGAGACAGAAGAAGATTCTTAGAGATTTTGATTTTCTTTATATATCTTCAATGTTCTTTTCCTCTGTTTTGGAGAATGTACTTAAAAGACTTTGGAGTTTCTTGTCATTATGGTGGTACTCAACTTCATTCTGATATCTTAATGCATGACTATGTTTTGAAATCTTGATTGTTCGTGTATGTTACGTAATACATGTATGTTACGTAATGTCTGCTTTTATAATTCAATTGTGGATTGTAAGAAAAAATCGATCAAAAAACATGAGGGTGGACCACCAATTATAGATGGCAAAATAGACCCTACGTAGACGTTTAATAACATCTGTATAATTATTTAATTTATGGACGTTCGTAAATATCGTCTGCAAAGATTACTTTTATGTAGATGTAAAACGTCTACCGAGATTTGAGTATGTAGACGTTCTCATAAAACGTCCTGTAATACCTATCTCGACAAGGCAGACCAGACGTTTGGTGCGGACGTTTATTAACATACGAACAGCGATATCCTGACGTTTGAAATAGCATAGGAAGACGTTTTAAAACATCAATACATGTAATTTTTGTTGTAGTGATGGCTGCCCCGCCCCCTATTTTCGACATTTTTTTATTTTTTTGAAAAATAAAATCCTTATATCCCTCCTATATGTCATTCGAATTTCGTCAGAAACAGAAGCTCCTACGGCCTCCATCGAGATGATGTCGATTTAAAAAATCTTGTTACCGTTAAAAAATGACTGTCTGGATGGAAGCCATGGGAATCTCTGTTTCGGACGAAATTTGAATGGCATATAGGAGGAATACAAGGATGAATATAGATGGTAACATTTTTTGAAAAAAAACAGCGAAAATGACATGGGGGCTGCCCCATTAACCTATATATATAGGGTCATATGTGGCTGCCCCCTAGGGGCAGCCAACATGGCTGCCCCCGCCTTATTTGGGCAAATTTTTTTTAAAAATAACACCATTTACATTCATCCCTATATCCCTCTTATATACCATTCGAATTTCGTCAGAAACAGAGACTCCTACGGCCTTTCCAGCCAATCGGTGAACGGACATTTGTCTCAAGTTGCGCCAAAATGGGGTCGAGAGGAGAGTCCCCAATAGCAAGAGTAACAGCATCCAGGAAGCAAGTACTCGCCTTGAGGTCAGACTCAGTATCCGCAGCTCGCCTCGCCCAAGATTTAAGGGCAGTTTTCACTTTTTTAAGCTTCATAGTCAGTATAAATAGGGGGTTCCCCCTAACATTTTCCGCCCAAGCTTTTTCAACCATCTCCGAGTAACCATCCTTACCACACCAGAAGTTTATCTCAACAAGAATACTTTATCTCAAGCTAACCTCTCTCAAACCGACGTGAAGTCATAACATCGGAATTATATCATCAATTATGTCTATGTTTAATGTACTTAGCCACCGTTATAAACAAAAAATAAACCTCACTTGCCTCTGCATCTGGTCCTTGGATAATTTTCCACCACAGGCAAATGACAAGAAAATGTAGATGGCCTAACAACGACTTCCTCAACTGCAATCGGAGACATTTAATTTAAGAGATGGACTACACGGAAGAAAAAGGAATCCAGAGTGGAATTTGAAATCGTACACAAAACAAACTATTTCCCTCGTTTAAATATGTTCCGCAAAAGTGTCCTGCAACAATTTCATCCTCATACCCCCGGTGATAGTTCAAGTTTATTCAGTAAATCCTTACAATATTTTAAATAATCATGCTTCATTTTACACCACAATCTTCGACATGAAATATTAGGAAACACCAAAACCTGCAATTTTTTCATTACATCCTACTTACCCCATCCGGCCATGGCAGCAGATTTAGTGAAATATCACCGATAGTTCAATTTACCAAATCACCGAAATGAAACCCCACGCCTTTCCTTCTCTCGCCTATCGCAATATTTCGTTGAAAGCATGTGTTTTTTTGCCTTTTTTAAGGCAAATGGGGTCATATGCCCCCATCACCCAATTCAATGCCATTTTGTTCCTATCAATTCTCCGTAGAGACTCTTTGCCTCATTTCAAGCTTCCGTTCGACAAAAGAATATCCAGGGAGCTTCTTTGCATTTCCACAATTTTGAATGAATTCGGGAGAAGCAACAATGACCGGTATTTCGTTTCTTGAGGCCTCGATCCTACACAGCAGAGAAGAAAGCCATCCACCGACAACATGCAGCAACAAAAATCACCTCTATCACTGATCCAGCCCACCGTCACTTTGCGCATTGCACCCTTTACACATGCTCTCTTGTATTAATGATATCATCCCTTTTATCTAAATATAAAAGAACTTTATCATAAAAAAGTCATCCAAGTATACGCTGCCACATCGTGATTACATCAACCATTATGTCAATATCTACAATATTTATCTCCATTTTTATCCCTAAAATCAACCGAACAAGAACGAAAGATATATCTCACTTGTGCCTTATCACATCTTATGTCTTATCTCTCGTCCGAACGGGCCAGTATGCCAAATCATATTGTGTTTGCTTCCTGGTTCCTTGACACAAAAACCTCATTTGAGGTAAAGGCATCCTAAATTCAAGGGTCACATATGATGGTGCAAGCTAGAACTAATCAAATTAATACTAACAAAACCTGCTTGAAAATAAAGGTCGTCCACCTTGATAAATAAGTTGATGAAATGTCAGAAAAAAAACACGAACAGTCTCATGCTTGTTCGTGCTTACAGAAATTCTCCTCTGAAACGTTGCATATGGTGGGAGGCAGATGGAGCAAAATTGGAAAACCCAAGAAGCCAAAGACTGATTTCACATGAACACACGGCCATATGCAGTCTGTTGATAAGATCAAAGGACTGACAAGCAGGTCCTCCATCCATAAGCATGTGACCTGTCGCTTAACAATGGAACCATTTCGGCAACTTGGATTGGCCACATGGATTCTTTACTTCCAAGATGTAAGTTATGCAAATAGATGGTAAGTGTCGGCAATTAATTTTTTGTAGTGTTGGGCTACCTGGACGGACATCAAAGATATATTTCTTGTCAAAGTGTATAATCTCTTAAGAAAAGAGCAAACAGCACAAGTACTGTTACATCAATCTACCAGATTGCTATTTGATCAGTATGCACTTTCACCCCTTGCACAAAATTACTAGATGTCGGGCCTATTAGCTTTGAGAAAAAGCATGTTTCCTTCAAAACCAGTACCGTTTCTACTCTCCTCGACCTTCTAGTCCGCAGAAAAAAGGAAAATCCTTAAAAGCAGAATATGGGAGAAGGTTTATTAGTGTAGGCAAGATATGGACATCATTTAACAGAGACAGGAAGTGGCCTCTTGTTATTTGTAAATAACGTACTAGTAATGCTAGCTTATGTTCCCACACAGCATCAGTCATCACATGCATCCCATTTCAGCCATTGGATTGAAATTTCTCGTGCACTCCAAGTCAAATCTAATGCCATATTATGCGATGAAATTGCAGTGGCTTGGATGGTAGGGTGTCAAATCATTTTTCTTCCAAATTCAACTAAAACTCATACCTACCAGTCCTTGAATATCTCTACCAAACCTAGAAGGAATGCAGGACAGGGAAACATCCTTTTATTCTGATATCCGCTAAAAAAGTCCTCTAAGACAGATTACTATGGCCTGACTGGGTGGCTGAAGTGGTGCCACGAGAATAGGTCACCGACCTTCGGTAATTGTCACATGCTGATCCAATATATCAAATGCAGATCCACACACCAACTCATAGCCAGTCAAAGGACAGCAGACAGTTCCCCGGTAACTGAAAGAGGGATTGCCACAAAAGAGTAATAAGTAATTTGATTTTACAGCTAGTTATTCGTACAAATAGATGCAACTATATATAATGATAACTACAATCTCAAACCTGGCCTTTATAGTAGTAAATTACAATCTACAATCTGAACTAATAATCTCAGTAAAATGTCATTGCTTAATTGACCGATTGCCACAGTTTAATTCCATGTGCAGACATATATTTGATAATATTTGATATATATTGTGAATCTGTGATTATATTTTTTAAATTTATTTATATTTTAAAATTATGTATAATAATTTTTATTAATTAAAAAATACAAAACCTCATGACCCATTTAATTTCCGTTTAAACTCCTGTAAATTATTTAATCAGTAAATGATCCTACCAACTACCAACTGAATACCGACTGCCATTTTTTGCAACCTTGAGCACATATACATGCACAAAAACACACACATTGTGATAAAGACAATAGTGTAATCTGCATCAACGGATGTCCATTCGACCTTCACGAGGCATGCTAACTGGTGCATGTTGTGCAACGTCTAAAGAGCCTATACATGAGAGGCACTCACACACACACTTACACACGCACATGCACGTATACAAAAGTTGAATTTGATTGCATGAATATATAATAGAATATCTTGAAATTCAGAATGTACTAGCAAGTTCAATGGCATGATGCCATTGTAATAAATAAGAAAAACAGGAATAACTATTATTGTCATAAAAACCAGAAACAACTCTAGTGTATGGTTTAAAGTCCTAAAGATGACATGATTTGTAATTATGAACTACACCTCAAATAAAAAAACGGGAAGTCAAATTACAACTGAGTATAAATCTGTCTTCTCGCCAGGCATAACATAAGAAACCAGCATTAACATGCATAGGTGATCATGCATGCCGATTTTACACTTACAATTTCGCCTTAGAATGAACTGTGCAACTATAGACCTGGTGATCTTCCACGAGCAGTGAGAAGTGGCTTAACGTCAAAGTGAGTTTAGCCAAATACACATACATGGAATTGGAAAAGGTTGTTCAAAATTTTACTAGTCAAAAGGAGTCCTTAATCACGTCATTCTGCCACTATCAGGATCCGTGAGAACCAAATTAAAATTCATGAAACTGTTCTACATGAAGAAGTCACCGTTGGACCATGAACGAAAGAATCATGCACATACAGAACACCTGATAAGAAATAGCTGTATGAAACTGAAACATAATACGAAAATAAAAATCATAATTTATTACTCAATCATAGAATCTTTCCATGGTCAACATTTTATTAAAAAGAAAATTGAAAAGCTTAAAAGATAATGTATTGTTTTTTTCAGCCATGGTCGAGTCAGGTAATCAAGAAAGAGAGACCGTGGGATTTCTCAATTGAGAAATATAAAATAGAAATTTTGAAATCATAAAGTGCGAGGAGTGATCCTATGAGAGCAAAAAGTTGTGAGAGCCTGAGAGGAATGATCCTGGACCACATGATTCTGTTTTCTCTTTCCTGGTCTTCTCTCTCATGGGTGAATCATGTGGTCCAGGATCACCCCTCTCATGCTCTCACAACTTTTTGCTCTCATAGGATCACTCCTCCATAAAGTGTTATTCTGTTGTCCTTTTTATTGAGTTTTCCACTCGTCACCTAATACTCATTTTCTCATGCTCAGGTGTAATAACGATCAAGGACGAACTTCCCAATAGAAAGTCTACTTTTTATTGAGATAATGAAATTTCGGAAAAATTGATCAGCTTGATGAATCCTGCTACTGCAATCAACAACAAAAACAAAGCCTTCTTCCGCATTAAGTAGGGTATATACATGGATTCTTGGTCTCCGTTCAAATCTAATTTGGGTCATTTTCGTACTTAGATCCAAATAATTAAGATCTGGTCTCCTTTCAACACTTCTTGGGCCTTCCTCGCACTCTTTTGCCAGCTCAACATCCCAAATTTCCATCTTCTAAATGGTGCATCACCTGACTTCCTTTGCAAATGACCAAACAAATTTAAGTGGTTCTCTCTCATCCTATCTTTTATCGAAGCTATAGCCTATACCAATTTTCCTTCTGATCATGTCATTCCAAATCCGATCTTTTCATGTATGATCCTACATCCATTGTAGTATTTTTAATTCTGCTATTATAATTGTCTGTACATGTCAATGATTTGCAAGCCAAAATTTAGATCCATAGAATATAAATGTCTCACGGTTGCGACTAATTGCAGAAGAGCAATAGACTAATTGCTCTACCGCGTCATTAGGAATTTAAAAAATATATGTTTTCTTGTGTGATTGAAGTCATTGTATGTACAATATATTATAATGATTTAGCAATATAGAGAATGATATTATTCTCGTGTATATTCCAGCAACACATGCCACTTTATATCTCTCTTGAAAAGGATGTTGTCGTCTGAAATGATAGCAACATCACCTTCATATTTTTGGAATAAATATAATACGATCTGGAGAATGAATACCCTTTATATAGAGACAATAGCCAGCAAGTGTACACATTTCTACAAGAGAGATTTCTACAAGTGAAGTGAGACTATTCTTGGGAAGATAAATTTTAAGACAAAGGCATTGTCAAATTATTAATTATTAGAGGAGTCAATCACACAGAAATCATCAATAGGCATCTCTTTTTTCTTAAACTTCATATTATCTATTCATTCCAAAAAGCTTGGCAGGATCTTTTACTCCTACACAACTCGATGCATAAAACCGAACTAGGGAAAGACAATGCATGCACAAATGCAAGTAAACTCTTTCATATATTATAATGTTACTTGGGGGCAACAGTCCCTTCCTGGAACATACACAACATAGTCCTCACCACTACCTTGACAATCACCCCCATGCACCCATGGATCTCCAGAGTCAGGACACCCTCTTGCAACAGCACCAACTTCTCCCGCTTTCTGAAAAGATGGTCGGGTCCCTCCCTCCCACCCCCCCAAAATTTCATCTCTTTCAAACAGAATCTCACTTCTCGTTTATCTGCTAATTACATACTTCCAATAATGCCACCACAGGACCAAGGCCCGCTATGGCGCTTCCCATCCGCATCATGTGGCCACATCAGCATTCACAGTGAAAAATGTGTGAATAAAAGCAGATGGTAGACACTGAGAGAAACCACAACAATGTTAACACAATTGGTATTGTGGGGCGTGTGAACTCTAAAATAACTTAAGGCAAGCTGATCTTTTTGCAACCCAAATTAAATTTCAACCAGGATACGCTTAGTACAAATTCCACTTTTGTTTAAATTTTCGTATTACTTTTTAAAGGCTTACAGCTTCGCCTAAACTACAGTGCTTTTTTTGTTTGGTCCTGAGTGGACTATCATTTACTGATATTTCATAGTGTACTTTCACAGTATAAATAATGTCGAATTCTTAAGAGCGGTTATGGAGTGACAGATTATCTTCTAAAAAGATATGATTCTCAGGCGTTCTACAAAACAGAGCATAGAAAAGAAGAAACCTTTACAGAAGATACACATAGCAAGAAACAAGGGGAATAGAAAGACCTTTAATGGAGATTACAATAACGAACAGCAGAACAGCACAGTTAGCAACTCACTGATAGCAGTAGCTAAGGAAAAGAAATTCTAATTAGAGGCACTAACTGATGTAAATCCTAGAGCATGTGCAGAATGAATGAATCAGCGAATGGACAACTTGTTAAAGTATTCTCTATTTTAGAGGGATAATTCCAAACAAGGTTGCAGAAAGCGGTAGTCGGTACTCGGTCGGCGGGGTCACTGACTAAGGATTAATCGGCAGTCAGACGACTAATCGGATTTAGTCTGCCATTAGTCGGTTTTGAATTATTTTAATTATTTTAAATATATAAATAAATTTATATATATATTCTTATATATTTACATTGATTTGTACATTTTATATACTATGTATAAGGAACTTGTGCCGGTTATTTTACACATACTGAAATCTTGAAAGCTTGCACAGCTATTGCAAGTTATGTAAAGCAAAAATCATATGTCAGTGTTCCTTGAAAATAACTATAATTCATCAAAACTATATGGATTTTCCTAATCTATGAAGGTGTAGTTCGGATTTGGGTTACCCCTTCAGTTCATGATTTTTGAACAATTAGGAAGTGTGCCCTTCAGGGGTTATACATGTAAATCAAAGGGAGAAGTTAAGTCATAACTAACAATACTTGAGACGATTCCTTTAAAAAAATATAAATTTCTTTCCAAGAACACCAAGCAGGCCAACACCATACAGCTTCTGCAATAAGTAGATGGACAGCAATTTGCACTGCATCTTACCTGACTTCAAAGTTAGCATGCATTTATCAAAGTGTACTGATTGAAACCAAAAGCAAAACAGAAAAACAGAATAAGATGTTCTTTGAAATATTCAGTTCCAGATAACGCGTCAGATTAGGCAATCTAAGAAAGCCAAAATGCCTCTATGCAAATATTATGTTTTGCTTTTGGTTCCAATCAGTACACTTTGGGTTCCAATCAATACATTTTGATTTTAAATATAGATATCCAAAGGATCTTCAGAGAATATTTTAAGCTTTTAAATACTATTAAAATCTCTATGTAAAAGTTGGCCAAGTAGTAGGCAGACTAGGCCGATTAGTCGGATTGACTGACTATTGGCCGACAAGGCCTAGTCGAGTCGGCTACCCCCTTGACTTGACTAGTCGGGCCAACTAATTGGCCTAGTCGACCGACTTTTACAACAATGGTTCCAAATTAGTTACTAATCAGAACTTTGTACATGTAAAACTCAGGCTAAATTGTTCTCCAACAATGACAGACTTCTTTCATGTTCCACATAGTGTGGACATCACAATGGCATCAATAACAATTGACACGTCCCAACCTTAATAAACCACATTGAGCTAGAACAACTATTAACACGGTTAGTGTAGTAGACAACTTTTTAAGTTTCGATTTGTCAGACCCCCTCACTCACTCATGTAAATGCACAAAAAAACAAGCCTCAATTCTGGATATACGTCCTGAGAGGGAACCATCAACCACACAATTATTCAAATATAACAAATACAAGGGCCCACTAGCTGACTAAGAGACTCTTTTTAGATAAATCCAGACAACTTGTTAATGCCCCCATGGCAAAATCTATAGGATTTTGGCCTCCATATTTTTCAATCCACCAATATGACCAATTGCCAACTATGACCACGAGACGACAAAATCACACAATCATACAGCTAGAACCCAACAGCACTTAAATTCACGAAATTTCCAATGACTACTTATCTCGACCTGGGCCTGGTCAACTAGTATTATACTGTACCTACCCAGCCCCATCCATTTGAAGTTCAGCCCCTGAGATCATGCATTCTCCCCTTCGGGGGCATCAAACTTAAGCGCTCTTTATATACATTCCCCTCACTTTCCTTCTTCTTCATTGAAGATTCCACTCTTGTCTAGTGGTTTTTCCTTGCTCTCTCAGTTAGCCTTCCTGGTAACCATCCCGCAACTAACCCAACCACGGTCAGTCATAGGATACTTGTAGAAAGTTGATATGATATAAGATTTAATAGCCAAACCAATGTGACAAGGTTTTTCACATCACTACGAGTGTCTATGAGGCATCACACACATATTCGGAGATATCTAACAGCATATTAGCAAGCATCCAGCACAGTAAACAAACCTTGGTTCATACGATCTTTTATTTAGTACGAGCGCTGGCAGATAGTGAGATCCAAGCACCTCGCCCAGCCCGAGCTCAGGTAGGGCGGAAGAGGAAGAGGAAGTAGAAGCCGAAGGCGATGGTGAGGGCGGCGACAGACCAGACGAAGACGTGGAGGGCGGGGGAGTCGAGCATGGTGGTGACCCGGTGGGAGAAGAGCAGGGTGAGAGCGACGGAGATGATCCAGAAGGCGAGCTTGAGGAAGGAGTTCTTGGGGGAGTCCTGGGGGGCGTTGCGGTCATAGTGGGACATGGAGAGGTGGAGGAGGGCGACGAGGGTGACGGATCCGACAACGAAGAAGCGGGTGTTGGGGTCGCCCTTGGAGTTGAGGAGAGCGGAGGCGGCGCTGTAGGCGAGCACGCAGAAGCGGATCGGGGGCAGCCATGGAATGGCCCTGAAGATGACGCGCTCCAAGGTGCGGATGGCGTTGGGCGGCCTCGATGGAGGAATCAGCTCCTGCTGCTGACGATCGCGGTGCGAATCATCCGATCCCTTGTCCGGATCCATTGAAATAGGGCGGTGGCCTGGGGGATGAACAAGGAAGAAGGCGTCCGGCCATCACCGTCACATTTGGCCCGCCTAGGGCTATCGCCGTCACTTATTGGATGATTGATGGTTGGAATTATAAAGTTGATGTGATATAGATTATGTGTTATATTTATAAATCTTGTCAATTGCTTCTACTACTTTTGAAATAATATAATTCTTCCATCGATCTTGTAAACTTGTCAACTCTTACCCTATGAACTTTGTGGTTACTCTATTTGAAGCTCTCCAGGGTTCTTGGGGTAATTTATAGGATCGATAGGGTAATTACGTTATGCAACAGGTTGTGGAGGTGATTGTCAAAATTTATAGGGTCTGCTGGATAAAAATCCCTAAATTTTTTAATGATTATAATATATTTTTAATGAGATAAGCATTTGAAGAATAAGCATTAGAATAAAAGGTCAATTCTCAACCAGGTGTGATTCTAAAGAATATGATTATTCTCATCTGCATCTCATTATTTCACCTTGTTCCACTGTTATTCATATCTTTGTTCCACTTTACATACCTTTATTTCACATTATTCTCCTTATTCATATCTTTCCAGCCGAAGAGAGAATGGACCCTTATTCTCCTTATTTCACATCCTTATTCCTACTTATTTTTCGAACCGAATGTCCCCTTAAGGTATCAACATCGTAAATTCTCAACTGAAATATATGTTAGCAAATAGTTTGTTGATCAACGAATGTTTGCCTACATGTGCAAATTTCCATCGACCTCGACAAATGCAAAAGCTCTCGAAAGACAGATAAATCGGTCAGTGAACGGTTTGACGATTGGCCAATCATTTGTTGATCTGGCCATTTTCCCGCCCTACTTCATTGTTATTCCTCCTTTTTACTCCCTTCCCCTTCATTCTCCTCATTTTACACTCCATCTCCATTATAGTCCCATTCACCTTCCTCGGTTCTCCACTCCATCATCCTCCCCTTATTCCTACATCATCCTTTTTATTTTATTTGCTTGCACTAAAACATTTGCTTACATGGAAATATACATTCCACATGATAAAAATTACGAGATATGACGTTGAAATAGAATGTGAGATAGTGTTGTTAGCATAAGATTCATGATAATTTTTCAATTTATAGTAAGATGATAAACCCAACATATACTGTGTCCTACTTTGAACACTTGAAAAAATTACCTTGAAAAAATTACCCTACAACTACTTTACTATGCTTGGTTGAACTACTTCCATTATCCATATCGGTATATCGTACACGCTCTCAAGCCAAAATAGTTTTATCAAGTTGTCCTTTTCGTATTTTAATAATGACACACACATTTATGGTCAAATCCTTGCAATATTGTCTTATTATCTGTTGCACGAACTTAAAGAAAGCAAACATGGCTACATCACTTTTTGAGCATATTATTTACATTATATCAAATCGATCCAATGTAACCTTTTCTATTTTGTAATAAGTGTATTGTGGTAGATGCATATTTATGTATTCACTGGTTTACATGACTTCAATTCAAGGTTGAAACGAAACTCGACTATGTTTGATCTATCATTTATAAGCTCTAATCAATCACTTTTACTCGTTGTCCATTGCTAATTGATCACCAAAAAAATCATGATAGATCGCTTTTACTTATTGTCTGAAAATGATTACTCTATGGATCATGATCGATCACTTTTATCTTCTGTCTTGGACTCTCTAGATGACTAATGGTTGCTTTGCATTAAAGATTTGATGGGTCGATTTTAAAATTCAAATATCTAGCTGCCATCTAACATCCAGTAATGTTCCATCACTTGAATCATTCTGACCGATCATCAATGATCGATCAACTCAATTGCAATAATTGATCGCATTTACTTTATAGTTTTTGCTTTTTCAAGCCAAGTTCTTTTCGCATATACTGCTCCAATGACTAACATATTTTTATGTCCCTTCAGCACTATAAAAGCATTTGTATACCCTTTTAAGAATGTGTTTTAGTCATATACAACATTTCTAAATTATTTGTGTAGACAGTTGTAGATCATGATCAATCACTTTTAGCTTCTATCTTGGACTCTCTAGATGACTAGGAGTCGTTTGCTTTAAAGATTTGATGGGTCGCTTTTAAATTCAAATATCTAACGATCATCTAGTATCCATTAATGTTCGATAACTTGAATCATTATGATCGATCATCAATGATCGATCGAACCAACTGCAATAATTTATCACATTCACTCATAGTTTTTGTTTCTTCAAGTCTCCAATGGCTCTAAGATATTTTTATATCTCTTGAGCACTATAAAAGCATTCGTATGCACATCAATGTATGTAAGTCATATACAACATCCTCTCTCTCTCTCTCGCTATTCTCCACTAATATTGTTCGTTTAGTAATATCATTTGTAACGGCCTGGGGTCTTTCAAAAAAAATTTCAAATCCATTATCTTGGATTAAGTGGATTTAATAAATACCTTAAAATCTCTCATTAACAGCTTTAAAAATCCAAAGACTCGTCCCCTCACGTCACCCTTTTTTTGCAACTTTAGAGAGAGTTAGAGAGAGAGAGAGAGGAAGGGTTATCATACTGGTGCCGTTCGTCCTCGCAGGAGAAGACGACGTCGAATCCGAGGAGGAGAACCCGGATCCGTGATCAAAAGGAGGCGCAACGACCACATCGGGTAGAGATAAGCGTTGATCGAGGTATGTGTCGGCTTTAGGATTCGATTTCTAAACGTATGTATCGGATTAGGTTTTGCACAAACGAACAATCATTAAATCCGGATTGCGATCTATATATGTATGTATCAATACATTTGAACACGGAATCACGTCTGAAATATAACCTTTAAATGTTCATATTGGATTTGTAGAACACATGAATATAGCATCCTGCCGGAATGAACTCATGAATATAGCATCCTGTCGGAATGAACTGTCAAAATGTATGTGCGTAATATTAGGCTCATAACTATCAAAATAATATATGTTAGAAATATATCCTAATAATTGCAGGTTGCCTTGCTAATGTTATCCCATGATATCTCGTACAATTGATCATCTATTATCCACGATATGTTTTCGAATTACCGTTTTTTGGCCCAATCCCTACGCCTTCTCTTTTGGATGAAGTTTTCATATTTTTTTTGGTTTTTGTGCATCTTATCATTTCGTACATGTTGTTTTATAATTAAATAAAACCTTTAAATTATAATGCATATAATCCCTACTACGTAATTACTTCACACCATGGCACTGCACGATGCACGAATTCACGTTAGATAAGATATTCATGTTGAGGTTATATTTACGGAATTTCTTTTATAGATTCATCGGATATATTATCTCACACCAGATTTATCCTAATTCTTCATAAGCATAGGTTGACGATTGTCTTTGGTCAGTCAATCCCTAAATACCAACTTTTTACATGATTAGGAGTCTCTTTTTCCATGCGATAACATGGCTAACGTGGCGTAAGTGAACACGTCAGTCTCGATTCTCTTATATAATGGATGATGATTAATAGCATTTACAAAATTTTTAGACAATTAAAAATGTTATTGACAATCATATGGCCGTAAGCTTTGGTCCTTGTTAGTCAGTGAACTTGTGATGCACAGTTCTTTTTTATAGTCATGCATGTAAGTATCAATATATTCCAAGATAGGAAAAAAAATAAAAAGAACTAAAGTAAGTATATCATCATACGCAAGTCCCATAAAAACGAATAGAAAGGAATTTTTTTCTTATATTGATAGATTTCGTAGACTATAACCAGTAAGCTTCTAATAAAAAAATACATTGAGCATTTCTTTTAGAAAACCTAGATATTTATGATAGGAACATGTTAACCAATTATTGGAATCTCGTTTACTAATTTGAAGTGCTACCCGCAAAATTACAAGTTAAATGAATTTAAGGCACAGATTCATAAAGAATCACATGAACGACCGCAAGGGGTCGAGTTAATGCCGCAAGGGGCAACGCCGCAAGGGGCGTATGGTTGCAAGGAACCACAGAGGCAAAAGCTAAGTCCTCTACAGTTGTAGCTACACTGTCATGTCATGCCATGGACCGCAAGTGCCAGCGGTTAAAAACGTATAAAAGATACGTAAATGAATGTTGTGCAAGAAAATGGTTTATAAGGAAAAACCATCATGAAAAATGCAAGGAATGGTTTAATAAGAGAATGAACCATCACATGTTATACTAAAATTGATTTAAGAAAGTTAAACCATCAAAGTCATGGGGGCTAATATGTAAAGTGGTTTATATTTTTGTAGGTATGTAAATTACTTGGTATTTTTTAAATACATCTACAAATAGAAATAAATGTTTGTCATGCCTACTTATGCAATTTACCTACTTTACATGTACACCCATGTTTATGAAAGAAGCTAAATTAAACTTGATAGGGATCGAACTTAGACATGCATGGGAATTATTTAGGCACGAAATATTGTGTATGCATGAAAATCTGAGTATATAATTTTTTTAACGGATCAAGGACCGTTAGAATACCCATGCATGGACCCCCGATGCATACTGGGCATTAGGCTCATACAAATTATGTTGTTTTCCAGGTGAAGAACAGGCTTGATTGCATTTTCTGGATCGTGCTTCGGACTCACTGAGATTCCTGACGTGGTACGATCTTGCATGTGAAGATCTAGTGGATATCTATATGCCCACAGGAACTATCGAGTTGTTATCTTTTTAAATTCTAGATTAGTTAATTTTTTTATTTCTCGGTTTAGAGTTGTAATAATGGAACTCTAGTTTGAATGGATATTTATGGAATTGATATTTTATCTATGCTCATTGTATGCCATTTATTCATTTATGAGTAACGGTTCGGTCGTGCGATCAACTATCCCAAGCTTCCGCCGGTCGTGACGACTCGTTCCGTTGCAAATGGTATCAGAGCTAGAGTTCCTCTGGGCATAGGATATCCACAATTCTTAGCGATCTAAGATTTACAGATAGAGAGATTTAGTATCACAACTCATTGACTTTGTCAATTTTGAATCAGATGGCTCCTCGATGTGCAATTGAAGCCATTGGAGACCGTGACTCATCGACGAGCCAAGAGGCCGTTATGGGTATGCAGAGGCAGATGCTGGAGTTAATGACACTAATGACCCAGCAACAGAAGAGTCAGACGTCCAACTCGGGTGGACTGACTCTAAAGACCTTCATTCAGCATGATCTGCCCACTTTCATGGGTGAGCATGAGCCGGAAAAAGCCGAACATTGGCCAAGAGAGATGGAGTTGACTTTTGATGCAATTGATTGTCCCGAAGAAAAGAAAGTGATTTTTGGGACATTTCGTCTGCGGGACAACGCAAAGGAGTGGTGGACTTCATTCAAAGGAATCTACTTTTCAGAGACTCCAGTCATTAAGTGTGATGATTTTATTGAGCGCTTCACTTAGCGTTACATTCTGAGCATGCTAAGGATGCTAAGCGTCAAGAGTTTACAAATCTCCGGCAGGGAAATATGACGGTCGAAGAATATGCAGCAAAATTTCAAGAATTGGAGAAGTATGGCAAGTGTATCTGCGCCAATGAAAAGCAACGAGCTAGAAAGTTTATAGAGGGCCTGAATGCGGGACTAAACATGAAAGTGCTGACTAGAGGTCCCACAACCTTATCTGAGGCGGTTGCAGTAACAGTGGAGATCGATGCAGCATACCGAAGGATACAGCAAGCGAATCCTCAAAAGCGCCCTCACAAGCTGAACTTCAAGACAAGAGACGTAACACTGCACCGAATGCCAAGAAGACAAAGACTGATGATGCACCGGCAAACAGGAAGTACACATTTGAGGTGTGCCCGCATTGTGGTAGGAGGCATCCAGGAGAATGCTACAAGCTAACCACTACTTGCTATAAGTACAGAGAAAAAGGTCACTTCATGAAAGATTGCAAGAAAGATGTCAAGGATCAGAAGAAGCCATTCAAGCAGAAAAAGAAAGTAGCAGGAAGAGTCTTTGTTATCACTCCTGAGGATGCAGAAGGTGCCAACACGACAGTGGAAGGTACTCTATAATTGAAAACCATTTATGTCATGTTCTTTTTGATTCTGGTGCCTGATAAGTGATAACCGCCCCGCACCCTATGTTAATTCGAGCAAATTAATGTTCAAATTATTTAGATATCGTTCGTTGCAGTCGGATACGAGAGGCTAATCAGAAACCACTTTTAATCAGATTTGAGTCAATTTCAAGCGGTGATTTTTTTTACTTGGTGGAAGTCCAAGGTCGAACTCAAGGAGGCAGCTGTCTCCTTAGGTCAGATTTTAGCAAAATCCAAGTGTGAGATTTTCGGAGGGAATATTTTTGGTCTTTTTCGGTTTTTTTATGCAATACACATGCAAAATCAGGCCAAAATAAATGTTAATTCAGAAACTTTTATTGGTCAAATTAATTCCAAAAATTATGAAACTTGGCCAGATTATGAAATAGGATGAAATTAAGCTACTCTAATTTTTTTGTAATTTTTAAACATTAATGAAATTACTGTGAATTAAATATGCAGACAGGGTGATTTTCTCCTATTAATTTTTAATAAATAACAAATCAAAATTTTTCCAAGAGACAAAATTATCCTAAATAGCTCTAATGATAAGGTATCCAGGGAAATTGACAGATGTTAATTTCAGTGTGAAATGAATTTATTGAAATTAAAATGAGAAAATCAATCAACAATTTATCTAGGCCTCGATATGTGTGCAAATGACATGAAATTTTTATGGCATGTTAAGTTCACTGTCCTAAAGCTACTGTGAATTTTTGATGATTTTTGGAATCACAGAGAATTAACTATAAATTAAGAGGTGTCACTGGGCAAAATATTCCACAAATCAACCAATTAATTCATTTAAAAAAAATCTACTGAAATTACAAAAATATGACACGTGGCTCAATAGATAGAGGACAAGTTTCTCAACAAAATGCAACTTTTAGAATTTAATAATGATGTAAAATGCAACCTAGTTATGCGTGCAAACACAGGGGTGTAAATGTAATACAGCAAAATAAAAATATATAAAGCAAATATGCTGACAGGGACTTGAATGCAATTACTTATAATGCTGGGGACTCGAGTGCAATTTCTCCACAAGGCACGTGCTCCTCACGTGGGGTCTGCTTCACAGGGACCTTTTTGCAATATTTGAAAGTTCCAGGACCCTCTGTGTAAATTTCCCAGGCCACACGTGCTCCTCACGTGGGCGGCCTAGATTCGGATAGCTGCGGAGGCTCAGGGCTCGGCTCGGGTGCTTCTGAAGGTCTGGAGTGAGGCGTGGGCGATCCGAGCCTAGGCTCGGGGAAGAGGCTCGGACCGAAGCTGCGTGGCACGCTATGGACCGTTGGATTGAGCTCTATCCAATGGGTGGCGATGAAGACTCGTGGTGTGACCTCAGGCCGTTAGATCTAGGATGATCCAACGGCTACTGGCTGCGGTGGAGATGGCGACGTGGCTGACGGTCCGCCGCTGGATCGGATGAGGTATCCAATGGCTCAGAGCTGCTGCGGAGGGGGTACGCGTGGCGCATTAAGCGCCGTTGGATCTAAAGGGATCCAACGATTCCTGTGAAGCTCAGCTGAGAGGCGACGCGACACGCTGTGGACCGTTCGATCGATGTGATCGAACGGCAGCTGTACTTCTCCTCCGATGCTCCTCCGCCGCCTGCGGAGGAGATGGCGGGGCTCCGGCGAAGTTGCCTGTGCTCCGCCCGTCCTTCCTCGTGTCGATGAAGCTCTCCGACTTGTCGGAGCTATCCCAGAAGGTTCGTGGCAATGCGGCGAAGGTGGCGGTGATCCCAGGAGTCGGAGAAGGTCTACGGAGGTGGAAGACGATGAATGTCGAAGACGACTCCGGCGAGGCTCCGATCAATGAATCATTTGGCACCTGCAAGTGTTAAAGGTAGAGCCAGAGCTCGTGCGTGCGCTCGTGAAGATGATGGGATGGTGGGCGAGGCCTAAGTGGTACTGCAGTGGTCTGGCGAAGAAGATCCGGCCATGTGGCGGAGCTTAAGCTGCTGGAATATGGAAGGCGTCGTCAGAGGGCGTGAAGGTAACTACGAAGATGATGTGAAGCTCGGCGGAATGGAATGGAGGCGAGAAGATGACCGGAGGCGGCGAATAAAAGGCGAGAAAAAGCGAAGAAGAATGAAGAGAAGATCGAAGAGGGATGGAGGCGTCACCTGAGGATTGGAGCTCTTCCTTGAGTTCCAGGTCGTCGCTCGAAGGGCCGGTGGATCCCTGAGCTCAAGCAGCGGCTCGACGGAGGAGGGCTGCGACTCGACGGAGGCTGAGGATCTCGCCGAAGAAGACAGACGTCTTCGCTCGAGGACACTCGCAATTTCTGTCACAAATTTGAAGCTCCGAGCTCGGGGCGTCTCTCACGAGGGGCGGATGGGTGTAACGATGGCCGAATAGGGGGTATTTAAAGGATGAAGATTTCGGCTGGAGTGGAGATGGGGCGAGGTTTATGGAGTTCGTGGGAGAGAGCTGGAGGTCGTCGTGGGTGATGGGGTGGTTGTCGAAGATCAGGGATGAGTGGGGGTCATCGTGGTGGTGGTGGCGGTCGTCTACGGTGGTAGAGGCGCTGCCAAGAATAGGAAGGGGTGCTCCCTCCGCAAGGCAGAGAACGTGGGAGAGAGGGCGATCGGAGGTAGGAGACGAAGTCCTGGCCGTTGGATCTTGTGATCCAACGGCCCAGATCGAAGTGCTAATGGCCGGGTAGGATTACATCAAAGGCGAATCGATCAAGGGGTGCGATTGCGCCACGTGGTGCGTTGTGGGCGCGGCGCTGGTGAATGGTGGAGATGACATGAAGGAATTCATCGGACGGTTGATGGTTACTGTGGAATTAGCGGCTGAGATGGATGGATGAAGGCGCTATCGAAGGTCCATATGCTGCCACGTGGCGTGATGAGATTAAAGCGCCGACGAGCGGATCAGATTAAAGGTTAAGGTGGATCAGACGGCTGGAAATCAAAGCGTACGTGGAGGCGGCTAGGCCATTGGATCTGGAAGGTAATCCAACGGCTGTAGCTACGGGCGGATGTGGCAAGGGCAGCGGGCTACGTGGCGCAACCAGAGGGCGCCATGTAGCCTGTTGTGATTGGATGAGAAGAAAATTTAGTGTAGAGAGAAAAGGGGACCGAATTCGGAAAAACTCAAAACATGAAATTGTAGATCTTGATGAGATCTACAAGTTTCATGTTGACCAAAGACGGAGATGAGGTCAAGTATGATACAAAAAATACAAAGATACAATTTATAGATATATGTAGTATACAAAGTGGCCCAAAAAACCCAACTTCTTCATACGAGCTCCAAACTTGATGAAATTGGTCTCATTTTAAAGGTCTTTTAATGTGTAGTATTCTAAGAGTGAGTAGACCTATTTTGGAGTTTATGTGAGGGATCTCTGTGTATTTTCTGATCCAGTGGTTCTAGGACTTTATTGGCTAATTTACAAGGGGGATTTTTGGCTTCTTATTTAAATGCAAATGGGCTGCTAAAATGCATGTATTATGTATGTATGCATGAATGCTATTTATGCATTATAAAGGGAAATATGCCTCTATTTACTTGGGAACAATGCTCTATTTTTGACTTTTGAAGTGATAAATCACAGATTCATCAATAAGCCGCAAATTCGGCCCTTTAAGAGAGTGCTTTTAGCACTTCAACATGTCGTAGCAGTCGGGCCAATTTGGGTCATCAAAAGATCATCTCATTGATATATGTCAAATAAGAATGCGATGGTCATAATTTTATTTTTTAACTTGGCAAGATACCAAGGTCGAACTCAGGGACACGAGCCTCTCTTGTATTAATCGGATTTCCATCTATTAATTAAGTGTTGAACTGGAGGTCTATAAGTCAAATTATGCAAGGAGACAACAACAAGACAATGCATTAAAAATAAACATGCATTTTTTTATCAATTTTTTTATCATGCAAATAGATGCCATGAAATGCACTCAAATATACCCTAAGTCAGAGCAAATATGATGAGCAAATAAAATAGGTGTCAATCTCAGATTTGCTTAAAATGTCAAGCTTGATTGATGATGTGAACAAGGCATAAGTTAATAATAAGAGATACATGGTGAATACAATAACACATCAGAATTCATGTACCCAAAACTGATAATTAAACATGCCATTAGAAAGTGCATCAAACAAGCTTCGAAATGGAACTAAAATCAACCAAATCGGATACACGATCTCAAGATATGCTAGAATGAAAACAAGGGCATAACTGAAATAAAACATGAAATGGTAACTACAAAAAGGTCCCTGGAAGGGACTAAAAAGTAATAAAAATAAAGCGCGAGTCCTTCCCTGTAAATAAACCAAACGCGCGGGGACCTTTTTGCAATTTGGAGAAGTCTGGAGGGTGTCTCTGCAAATTTTCCAGAGTAGCACGTGCATCGGCTTGGAGTCAGGCTCGGGAGAGGCTCGGACTGCTTCGGGTTGGCTCGGGGTACCCGAACCTTCAGGCCTGGTGACAATCAGGCTCGGCTTGGTCTCAGGGATTGCCACGTGGGATCAGGACCTGGACGTAATATGCAGAAGATGCGAGGGCACCGATGCAAAAAGCCCAGATCCCACGTGCTTGAGGCACGTGAGCTCAGGCTCGGGTAAGGGGCGAGGTTCGGCGCTGCTTTGGGATGGCCGTCGCAGGTGGCTCGGGCCACGTGGTGGCTCGAGGGTGCCTCGGGCGAGGCTCGGTTCCACCGAGCCTCCGCGCTCCGGAGTGGTCGACGTGGCTGTTCCAGGGCCGTTGGATCTGGAGAGCGGTGGAGATTACTTCTGGAGATTAATCGAGCGGTTGCTATCCTCGAGGCCGTGAACGGTGTAGATGATGAAGCCGGGACGCGATCGAATGGCGCAAACTTGCGCCAAGTGGCAGGTTCTGATCAAGGCGCTCACGGACGAATCAGATTTGAGGCGGGGGAAGATCAAACGGTTGAGGAAAAGAGCGGACGTGGAAATGGTCTGGCCGTGGGATTATGGAGGTGATCCGACGGCTGGAGATGCGAGCGGATAGGACAAGGCCAGCGGGCCACGTGGCGCTCCCAGACTGGGCCACGTGGCCCAATCATATTATTCCTTGGGTAATTTTGATTTTTGAGGGTTATAATGGCCGAATTTGAGAAAACTCAAAACATGAAAGTTGTAGATCTTGACGAGATCTACAAGTTTCATGTTGGCCAAAATGGAGATGAAGTCAAACAAAGGCCTGAAATATTTTTGAAGTTATTTTTAAGTCTAAAAATACCACGAATTTTTATTTTACCATTTTTTTGTGGTTTTTAATTTATTTGAGACTCTGATAATTACAGTACATTAACTGGGTTTTATTGACACTACTTTAAGCAAGGGGGTTAATAAATGGAAATAAAGATGATGAAATCGAGTTTCATCACCCCCCCTATACTTAAACTATGCTCGTCCTCGAGCATCAAAAAGAATGACTAAGTTGGATTAACCCCCTTGTGCATGTGAATACATGATCCAATCCAATCAAGTTGACTCGACTTTAGAGATCCAAAATTCTTGAGTTCAACCCAACCTTAATCAAGAGGTATCCAATTCCTCTACTTCTCCAGACTCTCTCTGATGTACATATAATCTAAAGGATATGAATTTTAGTGTTGACGCAATTTCGAGAGTAGAGTCAAATCTTCACCCAAAGTTTCGGTCCGAGAAATTCTCCTAAGGACCCAATCCTCAACACTAGGGAATAAATCAAATCTTGCATTCAGTCCACCGTCTCTTTAGTTGTCAGACTTAAAAAATGTAGATGGTAGGCCAGTAATGGAGGGCATGGGATTGTGTCATTTCTTCTCTCCCTCTCATTGGAACAAGGATTCTCTCTAGTGCCTTTTTACGCAACACAATTTTTTGGTGTTGATCAGTGCGTTCATCAAGAGAAGTTGGAGTCGTCTGCACTTGTTTTCCTGGGAGTACACCGGGTGTGTCTCTTTTGAGTACCTATCGTACCTTCAACACCCAGACTTGTAGCATTTACGATGCAGAGCCCTTTTTTTGGTGCAAGCCCGACTCCTGGTCCTAATAGCGGTGGTCCAAGTGGACACTTAGAAAAGTTTGGGAGCGCTCGCCTTTGGTGGAAGCTCTTTGATATTTGACTTTGTGGAATGAGAGCTTTTCTTTGAATTTCGTTGACTTGTATAATTTTTTGGCTAGCTCCACTGCTTTTACCAAGAGTTGGCGCACACTGATCAACAAATTTTTTTCTTTATTTCACACCCTGGCACTTAGGTCAATATCAAGAGATTAGTATAAGAACCTAGTTCTCATACTGGCTAAAGTTGCTGACACTCAGGTTTTATGAAGCCTTCAAAGATTTTATCCCATCCTCGAGCATCATTAGATCAAATCCAGACTTAATCCCTCATCCCACTCCCTCGGGTGAAAAGTCAACTCATCTCAATCAAAAACCGCAGTCGTGCATGTGATGTGCTGATCATAGTCTTTAAGTCTGAGACTAAGCATGGAGTATAGAATGCAAATCTAGAAACCTAGGAAAATGTGGATAATTAAGTCTATGACCATGATGGCTAAGGCTGGTTAACCTAAAATTTCAAAGACCTCATAAATCAAGCTTCCTTGAACATTTCAGATCCTGGGTGAAAGTGTAAGTGTAGAGGTTTAATCCAACTCCTTTATTCAAAAACTTTTTTTTTGAATTTTTTTGAATTTTTTTATGGGTTTTAATTTATAGTTAAAACACATGTTAGACTCAACTTTCCTTGATAAAAGATTTTCAAAACCAAGTTACACAAAGAAAAGATTTTCAAAAACATTTTCAAAAGATTTTTCAAAACAAGAAAATCTCATTTTTAAAATCATTTTCAAAAATATTTTTATCAAAAATAGTGTAACATAGCATCGAAAAGTCGTGAAATAATTTGAGTTTTCTTAGTCCAAAGAATTTTACTTTAGCCAAAAAGTTTAAAATTTTTCAAAATTTTTCAGATTATAGCTAAAGTAAGTATACTTGTATATACGGTATACCCCCTATCCTTAAACTTTGCTATGTCCTCATAGCACTAGATGTTACGAGTCCATAGGTCCATTTAAGTGTAGAGAAATATACGGGAACTAAGAGGGACTTCCCTATACTTAGGTTATAAATAACCTAAGTATAAAGGCCAGGAAAGATGAGTAGAGAAATCACAGAGACTTGGGTCCCCCCTATACTTAGGTCGAGATTAGCCTAAGTATAAAGATGAAAATTGATGTTGGGAGGGACCCAAGGGGAACAAAGAAGAAGGATGGATTTACAAGTGAACGGATGAATCTTCGGAGATGAAATGGAGGGACTAAGGTTTTGGGGTGTGTATCGGAGCAAACAAGGCCCAATCAAGCAAGTAAGACCCTCAGGTTCACCAACTCACACATGAAAACCAACCGAGGTTGGTTTATTATCTTGTCGATTTTATTGGTGATAAAACATTAAATATTTTACGCGGGAAAAATGTGAAGTGAAAACCAATGCGTAATCGAGGGTGTTGCTCTCCCAAAACCGAATTTTACTCCATTTTTGGTTGACTTGTAGTTAACAGTTCCAATTTTATTTTAAGTTATCACTGAATTAAGGTTAGCACAGAATCAAGCAATCGTCGTCTACCGTTCATTCCCATTTTCCATTAATCCTAGGTGATCAAGCTAGGAAAAGAAAGCCGAGAAAAAGCCGCGTATTCGATAAAAACCGCGATCTAGGCTAACCGAGAAAACATGCAATGATTTGACGATAAATCCGTGAAAAACTGGAGCCATTTTGAAAACCAAAATTGACATGTATGCAAGTCGAAAAAGCCGCACCTAATCATGAATCTATTAGCGGTGATTGATTTTCATTAGTTTTAGCTAAGTGATGCGAGATTATGTGCGTTTAAATTTAAAGTGTGTCCTACCTACGAGCAAACACGTAAAAGATGGAGAAAATAAAAAAATCGCTCAAAGAGCCGCGTGCCTGGTCCTAGGTCGACACTCAAGTAGGGACGATCCCCACACAACCACAATCGTTCTATTACAACCGCGAGCCTATTGAAGACCGCTGTAAAAGACGAATTATTACATGGAAAAAAAATGCAAGACACGCAATTTTTTTCTTTCTTCTCGACGTACTCCAAGTATGCTTCTGCGGTTCCTCGCAGCGGGTCGCATCTTGCTCCTCGCCTCCTTGAACCATCAAGGGCCCTGCCACAGAAACAATGATTAGAGATCAATCGAAAAGAAAATTTTATAATGCGAAATAAATGAACAAAAATGACCTATAAAAAAGATACACTTATTTAAATAAATAAAAAATCCAAAAAATAAAAGAAATGAGTCGTGTCCTCGGCAATGATGCCATTTGATAAGCCGCAAATTCGGCCCTTTAAGAGAGTGTTTTTAGCACTTCAACATGTCGTAGCAGTCGGGCCAATTTGGGTCATCAAAAGACCATCTCATTGATATATGTCAAATAAGAATGCGATGGTCATAATTTTATTTTTTAACTTGGCAAGATACCAAGGTCGAACTCAGGGACACGAGCCTCTCTTGTATTAATCGGATTTCCATCTATTAATTAAGTGTTGAACTGGAGGTCTATAGGTCAAATTATGCAAGGAGACAACAACAAGACAATGCTTTAAAAATAAACATGCATTTTTTTATCAATTTTTTTATCATGCAAATAGATGCCATGAAATGCACTCAAATATACCCTAAGTCAGAGCAAATATGATGAGCAAATAAAATAGGCGTCAATCTCAGATTTGCTTAAAATGTCAAGCTTGATTGATGATGTGAACAAGGCATAAGTTAATAATAAGAGATACATGGTGAATACAATAACACATCAGAATTCATGTACCCAAAACTGATAACTAAACATGCCATTAGAAAGTGCGTCAAACAAGCTTCGAAATGGAACTGAAATCAACCAAATCGGATACACGATGCTCAAGATATGCTAGAATGAAAACAAGGGCATAACTGAAATAAAACATGAAATGGTAACTACAAAAAGGTCCCTAGGAGGGATTAAAAAGTAATAAAAATAAAGCATGAGTCCTTCCCTGTAAATAAATCAAATGCGCGGGGACCTTTTTGCAATTTGGAGAAGTCTAGAGGGTGTCTCTATAAATTTTCCAGAGTAGCACGTACGATGCACGTACTACCCTGGCTTGGAGTCAGGCTCGGGAGAGGCTCGGACTGCTTCGGGTTGGCTCAGGGTACCCGAACCTTCAGGCCTGGTGACAATCAGGCTCGGCTTGGTCTCAGGGATTGTCACATGGGATCAGGACCTGGACGTAATATGCAGAAGGTGCGAGGGCGCCGATGCAAAAAGCCCAGATCCCACGTGCTTGAGGCACGTGAGCTCAGGCTCGGGTGAGGGGTGAGGTTCGGCGCTGCTTTGGGATGGCCGTCGCAGGTGGCTCGGGCCACGTGGTCGCTCGAGGAACCGAGCCTCCGCGCTCCGGAGTGGTCGACGTGGCTGCTCCAGGGCCGTTGGATCTGGAGAGCGGTGGAGATTACTTCTGGAGATTGATCGAGCGGTTGCTATCCTCGAGGCCGTGAACGGTGTAGATGATGAAGACGGGATGTGTGATGAATCTCCATTTCATCACCTTTATTCTATCATTTTGGCCTCAAAAACCCCAGCAAATGCAGAGAAATAGCATCAATTTGTTCATAATAGCATCTATTATCTATCATATTAAATATACATAGAATAAGGTTTTTAATGCCAAAATTATAGAATAAAGGAAAGAAAAGAAGAATGAATAAAATATGGCAAATATTTTATGACCCGAACCCCGAGACCAAGGGCAGTATGGAATTGGTCGACAAGGAATAAAGTAGGGAGAGATAAGGGCCAGTATACAATAAACACCTTATTTCTTTATTCATTTATCTATGCATTTTTGACACCTATTTTGTATATAATTATTCATTCATCAATTTAAAATCTTTTGTACATGAAAGTTGTAGGCAATAATGTAAATAAAAATACAAAATTGAGTTTGTGTAAAAATAATACTCAGAGTACATTTTATACACAAATAAAGAGCAAGAATCTCAACTTCACAGACCCATATCTTGCAAATAAAAACTCCAAATCAACCAAACTCACCTTTAATTGTATATAGCATCCCATGAACTATTTTATAAAATTGGTTTCATAATTTTGGGAGTCCATCTGTGGAAGTTAGATTTTTAGCTCCCTTTGCATATAGTACTGATTAAAATATTCAGTTTATTCAATATCTATTATTTATACAAATTTATATTTTTAGAATTTTGTAAGTAATGTATATAATACATGTACATATTGAAATTAAAAGAAAACCAAAAAGAACTTGTGAAATAAAATAAGTCTATGTATCACATAGGCAAAACACCTATAAAATAAGTATGCACATAAATAAAAGGGGATTTTAATTCTTTTATTCTTTATTCACATATATTTTTATAATGTTGTAAATATTATACAAAAATTATTAATACAAATCCAAAATAAAAACAAATAAAATACATTAAATAAATAAAATGTATATAATTCATAGGTAAAATACCTATAAGTATACCTACATATACATATACATATTTATTTAAAAATGTAAATAAACTCTTAAAAATGAAATAAAAATATATTTATACTCACAGAAATAAGTTATAAATTTATAAAATAAGAAAATAAAAAAATAAAATAAACAAATTAAAAACAAAATACACAAAGATACATGTAAATACATACATATACACATTATTCTAATAAAACCGTAATAAAATAATTCATAAAAATAAATAAAAATCATATTAAAAGACTACATAAAATAATAAACATTTTTTATTTTATACTCAAAAAATAATAACATCATTTACTGATTTAAAAGAATTAATCTATATTAACCCATTCGATTTTGTCTTCTAGCGGCCTGCGTGGACCAATCGCAGGCCGCCAAGGGTTGACCTCGGGTCAACTCTTCATACCCTAGCCCTGCACCTCTGACAAGTCACGGGGGTCCCTTTTCTCCAAATTTTCACGCGATTTTGGTAGCTCGAGAACGATTGGACCCTTCATGAAGATTGTTCTTTGTACATCCAAGACTCACGCCCCATCCCATGCTCCCTTGTACATAGCCCAGATTCGTCAAGATTCGCCGGCCAATAAGGGCGCACACTTTGTTTATAAATAAGACCTTCGACTTCCTTCCGCCCTTTGGTCTCCCTTCGGTTGTTTTCCACCATCTTTTCCAGTCCTTTGAGGATCCTTGTGACAGGAGGGTTCTCCTGGAAGCTTCAGACGGTCGGAGGAGTCGAGAGGAGTGCCCACGGCCGCCGCTCGCCGGAGGTCCTGCTCCCTGGTCACCAACCAGGTATAAGAGCTGTGTTTGTTTCGTTTTTAGCTTAGTTTTAATTGTTAATCCTTAGTCTAGCTTTTAGCGTAATCAGTAGAGCCTCAGGTGCTCGATTAGTCCAGATCGAAGTTCGCCGGAGTTTAGCTCCGGCGGTCCTCTCTACCCTGATCGGCACGCTATTAGACCTTCGCTCCATCTCATCTCCTTCCCCTACGCATTCTCCGTTCAGCCCACGCTTCAGATCACCCAGAGCTCGCCCAGCTCTGTGATTCGAGGTCCCTCTCCTCCGCTTCGCCGGACCTCACCGCCCTCTGCCATTCTCCACCTTTTTATCCTAAACCCCGGGTCGAGGAAGACCCCCTCGAGCCCCTCGTTTGTTTGGTGCAGGTTGGAAGCTGAGAGGAGCCCCCTAGGGCTTGATTCTACCCCCTGCTAGGCTCCAGGACCCCCCGTTCTTCTCCGAGCTCGTTCAACCGATCTAGGGGGTCCTGGACCTTCTGGAGTACCTCGGACGGTGCGCACCGCCTCGCCGGGCGCCTGGGACCCATCAGCAGCAACATGGAGCGCCTGGAGGTGGAGAGATCACCGATCGAAGCCAGGGAAGCCCGCAGTTCTTCCCTGTTCTTCACGAGCAGCAGTCACCGTCGGATGAAGGGGGCGGCCCCAGTTCTCATCAGGGTCGTCCATCTAGCACAAGCCTGGGCCGTGCGATCAGACCTCAGATGAAGGGGTATCGAGCGCTGAGTGCTCGACACGTGGATAAGTGGCGCGCTCGATGCCGTTGGATCGCACGCTATTTTGGGGGTGAATTTCACATCTAACCCCCGTTGTTTTGTATTTATAGTTTAATCCCAAAAATAAAAAGTTACTGTGTATAAAAATTGTATAATCTGCTGAAGACCCCTTGAGGTTTCCATATTTACTTTTTAGTCCCCACGCACCTCACGTGTTGCACCCACGTGAGGCGCGTAAAGATTGCAGTCATACCCCGCCGTGTTTTGGTAATTATAAGATGGTTCGAAGAATAAAAGTTAACGTTCATTTTTATTGTAATTTTTGCATGGATGCCCCTGTCATTTATTTCAATTGCAAAAATACCCCTGCCAGGCCATTTATTTTTGTATGCTTTGTCTATTTATTTTGTGCTTCATATCTCGTGGAAAAATTTTGCAAAAATAGACACAAGCTCCTGTTAGTGTACCATTGTACGCTATATTTTTAGTTCTTAATTTTGTTGCATTTTTGCATTAATTAAAAATAAAAAAACATGTCTTTTATCCCCTGTCTCAACTATAAAATCCTAAAAAATATGAAAATGCCTCGAAAAACTCCAAAAAAATTCCCTATGGTGCATTTTAACCTATTTTAGTGTCAGTCCAAAAATCACTAAAAATCTCAAAATGAAACCCATAAAAATTATAAAACACCAAAAATCTTTATGAAAATATTAAAAATTCATAAAAAAAATAAAAAAAATTTAATTTCTGTCTCTTAATTTTCTCTATTGTATCCTATTTATATTAAAATTATTTTGGAGGTATTTTGCTACTATTTACTATTATTTACCTCTAAATTAAGTTCGGAGATTTATTAAACTCATTATATTGAGTGTTTTTGACTTCAGAAAAGAAAATGTATAAAAAATAGCAAAATGTCTTGGAAAATCACAAAAACATTAGAAAAAGATGAAAAAAAATCCAAAAACACTACAATTGCCTTATTCTACCTATTTTTAGCCTATATATATGTATATATCTCATCTCTCTTATATATGTATCTATATTCTTTATATAGTTATATCTAGTTATTAAAAGAAAAAGAAAATATAAAAATATCAAATATAAAAAATATACAAAATCAGAAAATTAAAATCAAAATACAAAAATATAAAATCAAAAAATATATATATATAAAAAAAATATAATTTAAAAACCCACTTCACACAAGGATGACTCTGAGATGCATGCAGGCTTATGCATTTTTTTTGTATTGCTCTCTGTGGTTCGACCTCTATATGCTTGTCACTGTACATTTTATGGTAGAGTAAATAAAGATTAATTCACACTTCTTTTTGAGCTCGCTTGTTTTATTCTTTAATTGTGGGTTAATTGCTGTATAACTAGGGTTTTCTGCGAGCGGTCGCCTCGGCGACAACTTGTGTATATTATTCATGGTGACCCTCGTGGAAGACGCCCATTATCAGATGGCGCCGTTGCCGGGGAGCAATGAGCATAGCCTACTTTATTTTTGTCATTCTTGTGTACATTTTTGATTCATAATTGATGTTATTTTGTGAGCAGCTATTTTATTGCCATTAATCACTATGCTTCATTGATTCATTTCTTGTGATTATTTTATGTGCTCTATGATTGATTGATTGAGCTATTCTAATACACTCTTTTTGTGACTTTGATGCGAGGGTCCGCCACGCAAGGATGGCTTCTTAGGGGGCCAATGCAGCCAAGCTTGGAGGAGGATGGTTTTCTCTTCTCACGACCATCAGGAGAGAGTATCAAGGAAGCAAGGAGACGTGGATTGGATAAGCTTAGAACACTTAGGATTATTTATGTAATTTTTGGTAAGAGAGAGACAATTTTGGCATGTAATAATTAACAGGACTCTACTCTTCACAATGAGGTCCAGTGCCCGGGTGTCTGTTCACCTGGGGGCCTCATCGCTGTTTTCCGCGATTTCTACCGCCTTCTTTTCTTTGTTTTCCGTTGTTTTGTGCTTTTCGCCTTTATTTTACTTTGTTTTGTGTGCTTGGAGCCCCTAGATATAGGTTGCTTGACTCGGTAGCTAGGTCCAAACATTAATAAGAATGCATGTTCCTATAGTCTACTTCGTATGGATCTAGTCAAACTTAAACAGCTAAGTCATTTATCTCTTAACCCATGTGCCGTGAGCGATCCCCATCAAGCGCTACTCCTGAACTCGAGTGTGTCGAGAAGAGGAGGGGTGAGCCAAGACCGGACCCTTAGGTTAAAGATAAATGACCAGCTTGTGGTTCTTCACGTCAATAGCAGCTAATGTTTAGGGCGATTTTGACGAATGCACACCGCCATGTAGATAGGTTTAAAAATTCTGTTTTGCATACCACATGGAGAGAGTTGGGATGCACTGTAAGTCTTCTAACTCAGCATGCATCATTCGGTTCAATGGTGAGATTTCCATCATAGAACCACTTGCATGGCTTTTCCGCTATCTCCCTCTGATTTTGAGCACCTAGGACTTAAATGAAAATCTACCAAAACGTTAGGCGCTGGTATGAAACAGATCCAAAAAAAGTGAAAACCCAAAAAAAATTAAAACTAGGGGACTGCTAAATAAACTTTGACCTCAATTAAAATCCGTAATGGACTATCATTGTACCGGGTTCATGAAGCCCTCATTGTTTTCAGGTACCTTGGAGGGGGACCAAAACCCTACTCCCTTGAGCGAGTGCGACCCCCTAAGGATTAGAGCCAAAAACCCAGTCTGCAACTGCCTTGTGTATCGCCTGGATTTCCGAAGTAATGGCGCTTCTATCGTACGTAGGCGAGTAGGGCTTGGTCACCAATGATGAATCTCTGTTGTGATGAGCATCGACCCTGTCTGAAGTATCGAGCATAGGCCACGCCTTCACGGGGGTGTCTGTCTCATTGTCCTGCGTCCGAGTAGGTTCTTATACGCTCACGGGTGATTCCGTTGCGAGCGAGAACCGAAGTAGCGGTTTCGCCTATCGGCTTCCTCTCTCTATTTCTTTGGCTGAGTAGGGATCCAGGAAGGGTTACGAGGACTCCAAAAAGTACAGACTACATGTTACACAGGAGGAGGACAAGTAAGGGATACCCTTCCGGCAGTACTCTCTCTCCTATAGGGTAGCGTACTAAGGACTTGTTATAAGATATGCCTGAAATAACAACTCTAAAAATGAAAAGATAATAAATAGCCGAACCTTTACGGCTTCACATGGCGTGAGTTGGTGAACCCGATTTTGAATTGTGTTTGTATCGATCTAGATTAAGGTTCAAAAATCAAGTCCCGCGCCTTTGCGCAAAATTTTGTTGTGTCACTCCTCTTTGACCCCCGCTCAGTTTGAGCCTTTTCTACTGTTTTGCACTCCTTTTTATTCCTCGTTGACCATCGTATCTTTCATCCAACATCCTATCTTCTCTTGTACTTCGCGAAGTAGATCCATGGATGGTTTCCGTCGGGACCATGCCGACACCCACATCGATTCCATGGACTCAACTCCGCCAATAACTTCGAGGCGATTCACGAGAACCTGATCCGGACTTTGCGGATCGATCTCTAGACTCCTCGTTTTCTACCTTTCTCTTGACCACCCAATAAACTGGGATCACCTTTGTTCCACTTTCGCCGTTGTGAATAGAAGTCGATTACATTCTACATCCTTTTCCATTCACAACATGCTGGGGTTAACCTGAATTCCAGCTTCATCTCGGCAGCTGAACATTGATTACAAGCAGTCTGATCAGGACTATCTCCTCATGCAGATAGAAGACAGTGCGAGCCCTGGAGACTACTCTGGAGTTCATCTCTTCCGACTCAGACCCTGACATGGCTCCAGGAGGAAAGGGCAAGGGTCAACAGCCACCCACACCAGAGGGACAGGCGCCAGATCAGAATCAGGTCAATGCACAATTACTGGCATCTATCCAGGCCATCCAGCAGCAGCTGACCGAACAGGCCCTCACTCAGACAGCCTTCCAGGACATGTTGAATGATATGTTGAACTGAGATGATGGAGGAGGAGGCAGAGGCAGAGGAGGCAGGGGAGGAGAAGGTGAAGGTGGAGGAGGTGGTGATGACCACAATGATGATCTTGAATTACCACCACCAAAACCTACCCTTAAAGAAATATACAATCCGGGAGACAGCCAGATGACCGAATGGATCCTCATTCCACCGGTACACACTCACTTTGAGCTGAAGCCCCAATTCATTGCTCTTCTTCCTGCATTCCATGGAAACACCAGCGAGGAGCCGTACATCCACCTGCAGCAATTCTCCCGCATTTGCCGTACTACTCACTATCCCAATGTCCCTCTGGACATTGTCAAGATGACAGCTTTCCCCTTCAGCCTACAGGATAAGGCCCTTTATTGGGTCAATCATATGGGGAAGGTTGTGACAACCTGGGAGGAGCTAAAGTCCGCCTTCTTGCACAAGTATTACCCTCTAGGTCGGCTCAACCAGATGCGGGCCCGTATTAGTAATTTCTCCCAAGGACCCCATGAGTCGATACATGAAGCATGGGAGAGATTCACTGACCTGCAGGAGAAGTGTCCCCATCATGATATTTCGAAGACCAGCTTGGTTCAGCATTTCTTTGGGGGACTGAACATTGAAAGCCAAAGGCTCGTAGACGCAGCATGTGGGGGCTCACACTTCAATAAGGATGAAGACGTCGTCTGGCAGATTTTTGAAGAAATGGCTGAAGGAGAGGCCGCCCTCTCTTCATCCAAGGCATATCAGAAGCAACCCCAGATCCTTCAAAAACAGGTGCACATGGCAGCATCTAAGGAATCAGAGAGAGATGAGAGCTCCAACCTCAGCATCATCGGGGGCCATCTCTCTAAAGTTGACATCATCGAGAAGCGATCACAGGACCTCGAAAAACTCGCTATAATCGAGAAGAGGACCCAGAGTTTGGACAAGCCGGATCACATCACCAAGCAGCTGGAACCGCTGGTAGGTACCATCAATTCTGTTCAGTCGGCAGCACCGCTCAAAGCTCCAGCTGAGAGAAAAGATGAGCAACCACTGCTACACCAGCCTCAGCCGAGCCAGCAACCACCGGCAGTTCAGCATGTGTACTACGTGCAGGCACCTGATCAGAGCCAGCAGCAACAGCAGATGGTTGTGTATCAACCAGAGTTTATCTTAGAATCCGATTCAGTGTTCCCACCACCACCCCTGGTCCAGGAAGTTAATGGGGTTTGGACTCATGACGCACAGTCGACCCGTCCTACGGGACAACCACAGGGTCAGCCATTTGCCAACCGGCAATACCACCAACCTCAGGGTGGTCGCTTTGGGCAATCCTCCCAGCAGCACCATCAATACCAGCAGCCTCCCCAGTTTGGACATCAGTGGAGGCAGAACCATCCATACCAGCAGCAGCCACAATACCGTCACCCACAGCCGTATCACCAGTACGCGGCTGCTCCGCCTCAGCAATATCAGCAGTATCCACCTCCGTCTTATCAGCAACTTCAACTTCCTGCCCCGCCTCAGAATCACCAGCAACAGCTTCAGCACCAGCAGACGCAACAACAGCGTGGTCTGCACGCTGACACCACCGAGGCACCTCCAGTGAACCCCTCCATGGATTGTCTAGACCAGCTTGTCAAAGGGCTAGCGGAGATGACCAAGCGTCTTGATGACCTAACTGCCACCCGAACCACCATCCCGGCTCAGGTCGAAGCAAATCCCAATAATTTCAAGAAAAAAGAGCAGGTAGAATGTGATGTCCTGTCCGTATCTGGTGATGATACTACTGTTTATTCTAATGCTGTAACTCTTAGGAGCGGTAGGGCCTTACCTCCGCCTGCTACTACAAGTGGGGTGAATAAAGAAACATGTGGATCGTCATCTTCCGTATCAGCCGTGCCAGCCACAGGGGCGGGTGAGGAGGAAGAGGAAGGAGAAGCCAGTCCAGCCGCCGTGCCATGCCAGCAACAACCTCAGCCGAAAATACAAAAAAATCAGCAAAAACAAAAACAAAAAAAAGAAGCTCGTAGTAGAAGCGAAGCCGTGCCAGCATTGGAGGAGCCGCCAGCAGCCGCCAATCCCTCGCCAGCCGATGGAGCAGACGCTACCCTTTTTGATCGCCCAACACCAACAGCATGCCATGATCCAGACTGTATTCCTTTTTGTAGTCCGGATGAACGACATCCTGTGGGCGATGAGTTTGATGCAAATAAGAACTTTGATTTTCCTGTTAGTGATGTACATATTCCTTTTCCTCATGCAATACAAAAATCCAAAAAAACTGCAAAACGAAAAAATGCATTGTCTGATCCAGGAGTTGTGGATATTTTGGATAAGTTGACTGTTGAGATTCCCTTGTTGAAAGCCGTGGAGTACATGCCAGCTGTTAAGAAAGGACTGAAGGAGGTATGTACCACCAAGCATCGCCCATCAAGAAAGAATAGACGCCAGCAAGTTGAGAAGCATGTCCTCACCTTGGCCACGGTAGCAGCTATCAGTAATCTCCCACAGAAAAAGCAAGACACATGAGCGCCTCTGATCAGTTGTGAGATTTTTGACCAGGTCTTCGAGCGTACTCTCTTGGATAGCGGTTCTTCCATCAACCTTCTTCCCTCGTCCATAATGAAGGAATTCGGGCTGGGACCGCTCAAGCAGACACGCATGATCCTTCAGTTTGCTGACCGATCCGTCAAGCGGCCCCGAGGTCTCTTGGAAGACGTGATAGTTAAAGTGCAGGAAATGAAATTCCCAGCTGACTTTGTAGTTCTTGATATGGACTCGCATGCACCCTTGCTCCAGACCCCTATCATCCTTGGCAGACCATTCCTTCGTACTTCAGGCGCCGTGGTTGATTACGGGTCTGGGAAGATCACTTTCAGCTCGAATACCCAGCAAATCACGATAAACATGAACAAAGAGCAGAATGCCACAACTGATGAGAATCAAGCAGCGTCAGAAGCGGACTGTGATTTTATTGCAGAGATCAGAGACTCAGCTTTATCATTGGATGATTCATGGACCCGAGAAATCCTCACTCTCGAGGGGGACTTGGAAAGCGCAGTCAGCATATGCTCCGGTGATTTTTGGGAGACAGATCCTCATATACAGGCGCATCTTCTTGAGCATTCACTAAAGACCGAACACGATCAGCTTAGCGCAGAACCGTTCAGTGCATCACCGGGATCTCAACAGATGAGAATGGCGAGGATCGCAACGAAGTACAGCCCACCACCAGCATGATATCAGAAGTGATAGATAAAGTAGACAGATCAAAACCAGAACTCAAGCCACTTCCTGCAGGCCTGAAGTATGCTTTCCTTGTGGGAGAAGAACAAATGTATCCGGTCATCATCAGCAGCAGGCTGACACCGGACCAGGAATCTCGACTTCTCGAGGTTCTAGAAAAGAACCGCAAGGCACTTGGTTGGAGCGTATCAGATCTCCGAGGGATAAATCCAGCCTTGTGTTCACACCACATCTATTTAGAAGAAGATGCCAAGCCGTCCCGCGAATTTCAGAGAAGGCTGAACCCTAACCTTCGGGACGTCGTCATGAAAGAAATCATGAAGTGGTGTGATGCAGGCTTCATCTATCCCATCTCCGATTCAAAATGGGTAAGCCCATTGCATGTAGTTCCCAAGAAATCAGGGCTTACCGTGGTTACAAATGATAAAGGAGAGGAAATTTCTACTCGGGTACCCACATCCTGGCGGGTGTGTGTCGACTACCGCCGTCTCAATACAGCAACGAAGAAGGACCACTTTCCTTTGCCATTCATTGATCAAGTGCTGGAAAGATTAGCAGGCAAGGAGTTCTTCTGCTTTCTGGATGGGTACTCTGGGTACAACCAAGTGGTGATCGCCCCTGAAGACCAAGAGAAGACCACCTTCACTTGCCCGTTCGGCACCTACGCCTTCAAGAGAATGCCCTTTGGATTGTGCAATGCACCTGCAACCTTCCAAAGATGCATGTTAGCAGTCTTCGCCGAGATGGTAGGCAGTTTCCTCAAGGTGTTCATGGACGATTTCTCTGTCTATGGTGATAGTTTCGATTCTTGTCTCGAGCATCTAGACAGAGTGCTTCAGAAGTGCCGGGAAGTCAATTTAGTGCTTTCATGGGAAAAGAGCCACTTTATGGTCACCGAAGGTATTGTGCTGGGTCACGTCGTTTCCAAACGTGGCATGGAAGTCGACCCGGCGAAGGTGGACGTCATTTCAAATCTTCAGCCACCTCAGTCAGTTAAGAATGTGAGGTCATTCCTGGGGCATGTGGGATTCTACAGGCGATTCATCAAGGATTTCAGCCGCATTGCCCGACCTCTGACAGAACTCTTGTGCAAGGAGACTGAGTTCATTGTTGATTAGCCGGTTCTCCTTGCTTTCAATGACTTGAAGGAGCTTATCACTCAGGCTCCAATCTTACAGCCGCCCGACTGGACTCTTCCTTTTGAAATAATGACCGATGCGTCAGACTTTGCAGTCGGAGCTGTTCTTGGGCAGAGAAAAGACGGAGCGCCCTACGCCATTTACTATGCCAGCAGAACATTAGACGAAGCACAGAGAAATTACACTGTGACAGAGAAGGAACTGCTGGCTGTGGTTTTCGCCTTAGAGAAGTTTAGATCCTATTTGTTGGGATCAAAAGTCACCATCTTTACAGACCACTCTGCTATCCGGTACCTACAGCAGAAGAAGGATGCCAAGCCAAGATTGATTTGTTGGATCCTTCTCCTCCAGGAATTTGATTTGGAAATCAAGGACAAGCCTGGAACCCAGAATGTGGTAGCGGATCATCTCTCCATAATAGAGAAGCATGAACCTCCTCTGAGCAATGCACCTATCACAGAAACCTTCCCTGATGAAGCCATTTTAGCTGTGGATTCTCTTCCTTGGTATGCTGAGATAGTCAATTACCTCGTCTCTGGGGTAATACCGTCGGATTGGACGAAGAACCAAAAGAACAAATTCATGTCGACCATCCGTTTCTACCATTGGGAAGATCCTCTTTTATTCAGAGAGGGAGCAGATTGTATTTGGCGCAGGTGCATCCCTCAGACGGAACAATCAAGTGTCCTCGAGCATTGTCACTCGCTCAAATCTGGTGGACACCACTCTGGAGATCGGACGACAGCCAAAGTACTTCAGTGTGGCTTCTGGTGGCCTACTTTATTCAAGGATGCAGCTGAATTTGTTAAACGATGCACTGACTGTCAGAGAATGAAAGGTACACTCACTGCCAAAGATTCAATGCCCCTGAAAATCATTCAGATAGCAGATGTCTTTGATGCATGGGGCATTGATTTCATGGGACCTTTCCCTAACAGTCAAGGATTTGAGCACATCCTTCTCGCCATCGATTACGTGAGTCGTTGGGTTGAAGCTATCCCTGCTCGAGCCGCCGACAGCAAAACAGTTTGCCAGTTCCTGAAGAAGAACATCATTTCGCGGTTCGGGGTACCGAAAATCCTTATCTCAGACGGGGGTAGTCACTTCATTAACAAAGAGGTCAAGAAGTTAACGAAGGAGTACGGCATCGACCATCGGGTTGCCACTCCTTATCATCCTCAGACCAATGGCATGGCAGAGTTATCAAACAGAGAAATCAAGACTATCCTGCAGAAACTTGTTAGGCCAAACAGAAAGGACTGGTCTCAACTCTTGGACTCGGTTCTATGGGCATACCGAACGCCTACAAGTCTCCCTTGGGCATGTCGCCCTATCGTCTTGTATATGGAAAGCCGTGCCATCTGCCCGTGGAATTAATTCACAAGTCTTTATGGGCAATCAACAGCTGTAATTTGGACTCACACAAAAGTGGTCAGAAGAGAAAAGATGATCTGAACAGACTCTTGGAATTCCGAGACTATGCATACGATAACACCTTGATGTACAAGGAGAAGGTGAAACGCTGGCACGACAGGCACATCAGACGAAAGACCTTTGACGTTGGACAAAGTGTGTGGTTATTTGATGCAAAGTTGCGGATATTCCCAGGTAAATTAAAGAGTAAGTGGACAGGGCCATTTCGAGTTTGTGAAGTGCGTGACAATGGAAGCATTGCTATATCAGAATTGTCCCCTGACGCACAGCCATTCGTCGTCAACGGCCAACTACTGAAGCCTTACCTCGAACCAGATACATTCTTGGCCGTTGTTGACTCCGTTCAGCTCATGCACCATGATGATATCTCGACAGCACCTGCAGCATCGAAAGATTCAGACTATGCAATTCAACAACTGTTTATCTGATTTTCTTCTTTTCTTCTTTTCCACTTCTAACTTCTTTTCTTATCTAAAAGGTGCCGCCCTTGTAGACAGTTTCTATACTTAGGACGTACTTTGTCCTAAGTATAGGGGGATGTGCACCTCGAGGAATTCATTTCATTTCGATCCTCTCCATTGTCTCCTCTTCTTGTCTATACTTAGAAGTATCTTACCCTAAGTATAGGAGGAGACAATCTGAGTACGATCTGTGTATTCCCACCCTTGATCCTCCCCGCTTTTTGTACAGTCTGCTATACTTAGGATTACTTGATCCTAAGTATAGGGGGGACGGTCAACTTCTCATTCATCCATTTCAATCATATATACTCTTTAGACTTGTCTATACTCAGTACGAGTTATGTCTCTGTTTTTCTCTTCGATCTATGAGGACATAGCTTAAGCTAAGTATAGGGGGGTCGTATATACTGTGCATATACTATAAGCCATAACTCATACTGAAAAATAAAACATCAACTCAATCTAAAAAGCAATAAGTAATTCTATAATAATAAAAGATGATTGTTAGATCCTCAGACTCGTTGTACTTGTACTGATTATTAAGTCAGGAAAAATGTTTTTGTGAGATAAAGATTTCTTTGAAAAATCTTGTGAAAATTGTTTGAAAATAGTGTGTACAAGTATTCAACTTTTGAAAAATCAGTTTTGTTTGACAAATTTATTTTCTTTGAGATCAGTGTGCAAATGATTGAAAATTTTGTTTGTCAAATTGTTTTGAAAAATCTATTGATCTTGTGAGAAAAACCTTTGTAAAATCATTTTCAAATGCGTGAACATCTTTGTCAAATTATTTTGGACTATAGTTTTCAAAACTCTTGTGAAAAGAAATTTTGAAGGAGTCTGAGGAGTCTGCACAAAAATCTCTCATACACTAAAAAGCAGTAATCCCTAATTAAACTCATACAAACCATAGTCTACATCAAATACAGTTTCTCTTCTTTTGTATATACTGATTAATAAATCAGATACCTATACAGTAAGATTTGAAAAATAGTGTGAACTGTTTGAAAATTTTGTTGTGAAATGATTTCAATTTGTGTAAAATTGTGTGGATTGCAAAAATTTCTCTTTGTGTGAAAGAAATAATTGGAAAAACCTATGTGCAAAGGTTTTGAAAAATGCTTGTCAAAATTATGGTGAAAATTGTATATATATAGTGTGAAAAATCTGTGCAAAAATAGTTTTCAAATGTGTGAAACAGATTGCAGAACTTATTGTGTACTATCGTTTGCAAAATTATTTCCAAAAACTAATAAGAGTACCATTACAACACTTGTAAATCATAAATAAGACACATACAATTCGTTCTGAATAAACTACTTCATTCAAACCTGTAAAGTCTTTATAAATTCATACAGTTTGTAAATAAAGCGGTACGCCCGAGTGAATAATTGTATGCACCTTTTTATTTGCAAAAGCATCTTTGTGTAAAAATATTCTTTGATTCTTTTTAAATCCTCTGTGAAAATTTGCATCATTCATTGTGCATAGCATAAGCATACCATGCATATTCTTTTTGAGTGAGCTTGATGACTGAATCAGTCTAATAAAGTCTCAAATTGGAGCTCGGTTGGACCTTACTGCACCTAACTGCACTGGAACCTTATGGGGACTAGGTTTAAGGTACTTCAGGTCTAGTCAGACTTAATTCTTTGAGAAAGCAGGGCTGGGTTCAAGACACCTCAGTGGACTAACTAGAACTTTTCGAAACACACGCATGACTCTTGTCGGCCGTGACCTAACTTGGACACCTGCACCTTTCACTTGGCTCAACTCAGTTGGAGTGGTGAGGAGGTTGGATTTGCCAGTCTGAGACGCACATGGGTGGAAACATTCGTCCTCGTCTAGGGAGGGAAGTGTGCCCCAACCTGGTCCTGTTTCAATGAAGCCGAATGACGGGAGAGTGTGGGTTGCAATAAAGCTTCAAAAGAGGGATAGTCTACTAGCTCAAGAGGACAATTTCTTGTATATATGCTGCACCATGTAAATATGTTGTACAGATGCTCTTGAAAAAAAGAGAGCAAAAAGAACTCCAAAAAAGTGGTGGGTCGGATTGAAAATTTAATAACCCCACCGGAGTGTATATAGTCCAATAAAGCAAAAGGTTATGGTATCACTGTTACATCTCGTGAAGCTTGCAGCGGGAGACTTAGCTACATTGGTTGAGCTCCCAAAATTCTATACCTCTTATTCCCCCTCTTCTTGAGCTGGTTGCCACTTGAACTTATAAGGGAATACCCCGCTCCTTGACGGTAGAGGGCTGGATTAGGGAATCATTGGGTTGTCATGCTGGAGAAGCTAGTCTCTTTGTCATTTCAGTTGAGGAGAGCCACTATCACTTACACTGTACAAGTCAGTTTCATAGTCATAAGGGTTTGTGTATGGTGTAGGCTAGTTCTGACCAGGATATTGAGGTGGGTTGAACAAAGTTCCGTGACTATCAAAGGCTGTTGTATTTTAGAGCTGGTTCCCGACTAGGTTCCACACACACCTACACCCAAGGTCTGACAGGAGCTCCAATCTCAGATTTTGTAAAGACATGCATTGCACTGAAAGCACCCCTGTTCACTCTATCTTCCTTTCATTTTCCTTTTTCTTTTCTTTATTCTTTTTGTACTTATTGCATAAGTGTTTGCTAGGGACTAGCAAAGGCAAGTATAGGGGGGTGATGAATCTCCATTTCATCACCTTTATTCTATCATTTTGGCCTCAAAAACCCCAGCAAATGCAGAGAAATAGCATCAATTTGTTCATAATAGCATCTATTATCTATCGTATTAAATATACATAGAATAAGGTTTTTAATGCCAAAATTATAGAATAAAGGAAAGAAAAGAAAAAGGAATAAAATATGGCAAATATTTTATGACCCGAACCCCGAGACCAAGGCCAGCATGGAATTGGTCGACAAGGAATAAAGTAGGGAGAGATAAGGGCCAGTATACAATAAACACCTTATTTCTTTATTCATTTATCTATGCATTTTTGACACCTATTTTGTATATAATTATTCATTCATCAATTTAAAATCTTTTGTACATGAAAGTTGTAGGCAATAATGTAAATAAAAATACAAAATTGAGTTTGTGTAAAAATAATACTCAGAGTACATTTTATACACAAATAAAGAGCAAGAATCTCAACTTCACAGACCCATATCTTGCAAATAAAAACTCCAAATCAACCAAACTCACCTTTAATTGTATATAGCATCCCATGAACTATTTTATAAAATTGGTTTCATAATTTTGGGAGTCCATCTGTGGAAGTTAGATTTTTAGCTCCCTTTGCATATAGTACTGATTAAAATATCCAGTTGTTTCAATATCTATTATTTATACAAATTTATATTTTTAGAATTTTGTAAGTAATGTATATAATACATGTACATATTGAAATTAAAAGAAAACCAAAAATAACTTGTGAAATAAAATAAGTCTATGTATCACATAGGCAAAACACCTATAAAATAAGTATGCACATAAATAAAAGGGGATTTTAATTCTTTTATTCTTTATTCACATATATTTTTATAATGTTGTAAATATTATACAAAAATTATTAATACAAATCCAAAATAAAAACAAATAAAATACATTAAATAAATAAAATGTATATTATTCATAGGTAAAATACCTATAAGTATACCTACATATACATATACATATTTATTTAAAAATGTAAATAAACTCTTAAAAATGAAATAAAAATATATTTATACTCACAGAAATAAGTTATAAATTTATAAAATAAGAAAATAAAAAAAATAAAATAAACAAATTAAAAACAAAATACACAAAGATACATGTAAATACATACATATACACATTATTCTAATAAAACCGTAATAAAATAATTCATAAAAATAAATAAAAATCATATTAAAAGACTACATAAAATAATAAACATTTTTTATTTTATACTCAAAAAATAATAACATCATTTACTGATTTAAAAGAATTAATCTATATTAACCCATTCGGTTTTGTCTTCTAGCGGCCTGCGTGGACCAATCGCAGGCCGCCAAGGGTTGACCTCGGGTCAACTCTTCATACCCTAGCCCTGCACCTCTGACAAGTCACGGGGGTCCCTTTTCTCCAAATTTTCACGCGATTTTGGTAGCTCGAGAACGATTGGACCCTTCATGAAGATTGTTCTTTGTACATCCAAGACTCACGCCCCATCCCATGCTCCCTTGTACATAGCCTAGATTCGTCAAGATTCGCCGGCCAATAAGGGCGCACACTTTGTTTATAAATAAGACCTTCGACTTCCTTCCACCCTTTGGTCTCCCTTCGGTTGTTTTCCACCATCTTTTCCAGTCCTTTGAGGATCCTTGTGACAGGAGGGTTCTCCTGGAAGCTTCAGACGGTCGGAGGAGTCGAGAGGAGTGCCCACGGCCGCCGCTCGCCGGAGGTCCTGCTCCCTGGTCACCAACCAGGTATAAGAGCTGTGTTTGTTTCGTTTTTAGCTTAGTTTTAATTGTTAATCCTTAGTCTAGCTTTTAGCGTAATCAGTAGAGCCTCAGGTGCTCGATTAGTCCAGATCGAAGTTCGCCGGAGTTTAGCTCCGGCGAACCTCTCTACCCTGATCGGCACGCTATTAGACCCTTCGCTCCATCTCATCTCCTTCCCCTACGCATTCTCCGTTCAGCCCACGCTTCAGATCACCCAGAGCTCGCCCAGCTCTGTGATTCGAGGTCCCTCTCCTCCACTTCGCCGGACCTCGCCGCCCTCTGCCATTCTCCACCTTTTTACCCTAAACCCCGGGTCGAGGAAGACCCCCTCGAGCCCCTCGTTTGTTTGGTGCAGGTTGGAAGCTGAGAGGAGCCCCCTGGGGCTTGATTCTACCCCCTGCTAGGCTCCAGGACCCCCCGTTCTTCTCCGAGCTCGTTCAACCGATCTAGGGGGTCCTGGACCTTCTGGAGTACCTCGGACGGTGCGCACCGCCTCGCCGGGCGCCTAGGACCCATCAGCAGCAACATGGAGCGCTTGGAGGTGGAGAGATCACCGATCGAAGCCAGGGAAGCCCGCAGTTCTTCCCTGTTCTTCGGGGGCGGCCCCAGTTCTCATCAGGGCCGTCCATCTAGCACAAGCCTGGGCCGTGCGATCAGACCTCAGATGCAATCCTGGCCGCAGATCGTCGAAGGGGTATCGAGCGCTGAGTGCTCGACACGTGGATAAGTGGCGCGCTCGATGCCGTTGGATCGCACGCTATTTTGGGGGTAAATTTCACATCTAACCCCCGTTGTTTTGTATTTATAGTTTAATCCCAAAAATAAAAAGTTACTGTGTATAAAAATTGTATAATCTGCTGAAGACCCCTTGAGGTTTTCATAGTTACTTTTTAGTCCCCACGCACCTCACGTGTAGAACCCACGTGAGGCGCGTAAAGATTGCAGTCATACCCCGCCGTGTTTTGGTAATTATAAGATGGTTCGAAGAATAAAAGTTAACGTTCATTTTTATTGTGATTTTTGCATGGATGCCCTTGTCATTTATTTCAATTGCAAAAATACCCCTGGCAGGCCATTTATTTTTGTATGCTTTGTCTATTTATTTTGTGCTTCATATCTCGTGGAAAAATTTTGCAAAAATAGACACAAGCTCCTGTTAGTGTACCATTGCATGCTATATTTTTAGTTCTTAATTTTGTTGCATTTTTGCATTAATTAAAAATAAAAAAACATGTCTTTTATCCCCTGTCTCAACTATAAAATCCTAAAAAATATGAAAATGCCTCGAAAAACTCCAAAAAAATTCCCTATGGTGCATTTTAACCTATTTTAGTGTCAGTCCAAAAATCACTAAAAATCTCAAAATGAAACCCATAAAAATTATAAAACACCAAAAATCTTTATGAAAATATTAAAAATTCATAAAAAAATAAAAAAAATGTAATTTCTGTCTCTTAATTTTCTCTATTGTATCCTATTTATATTAAAATTATTTTGGAGGAATTTTGCTACTATTTACTATTATTTACCTCTAAATTAAGTTCGGAGATTTATTAAACTCATTATATTGAGTGTTTTTGACTTCAGAAAAGAAAATGTATAAAAATTAGCAAAATGTCTTGGAAAATCACAAAAACATTAGAAAAAGATGAAAAAAAAATCCAAAAAGACTACAATTGCCTTATTCTACCTATTTTTAGCCTATATATATGTATATATCTCATCTCTCTTATATATGTATCTATATTCTTTATATAGTTATATCTAGTTATTAAAAGAAAAAGAAAATATAAAAATATCAAATATAAAAAATATAAAAAATCAGAAAATTAAAATCAAAATACAAAAATATAAAATCAAAATATATATATATATATATAAATATAATTTAAAAACCCACTTCACACAAGGATGACTCTGAGATGCATGCAGGCTTATGCATTTTTTTTGTATTGCTCTCTGTGGTTCGACCTCTATATGCTTGTCACTGTACATTTTATGGTAGAGTAAATAAAGATTAGTTCACACTTCTTTTTGAGCTCGCTTGTTTTATTCTTTAATTGTGGGTTAATTGCTGTATAACTAGGGTTTTCTGCGAGCGGTCGCCTCGGCGACAACTTGTGTATATTATTCATGGTGACCCTCGTGGAAGACTCCCGTTATCAATGCGATCGAATGGCGCAAACATGCGCCAAGTGGCAAGTTCTGATCAAGGCGCTCACGGACGGATCAGATTCGAGGCGGGGGAAGATCAAACGGTTGAGGAAAAGAGCGGACATGGAAATGGTCTGGCCGTTGGATTATGGAGGTGATCCGACGGCTGGAGATGCGAGCGGATAGGTCAAGGCCAGCGGGCCACGTGGCGCTCCCAGACTAGGCCACGTGACCCAATCAGATTATTCGTTGGGTAATTTTGATTTTTGAGGGTCATAATGGCCGAATTTGAGAAAACTCAAAACATAAAAGTTGTAGATCTTGACGAGATCTACAAGTTTCATGTTGGCCAAAACTGGAGATGAAGTCAAAAAAAGGTCCGAAATATTTTTAAAGGTATTTTTAAGTCTAAAAATACCACGAATTTTTATTTTGCCGTTTTCTTGTGGTTTTTAATTTATTTGAGACTCTGATAATTACAGGACATTAACTGGGTTTTATTGACACTACTTTAAGCAAGGAGGTTAATAAATGGAAATAAAGATGATGAAATCGAGTTTCATCAGTGCCACGCATTCCTTTATCTCGAATGCTTTTGCAAGAAAGTTAAGTTTAGAAGCTGTGGAGCTTCCTTATGCACTTACAGTTTCTTCACCAATGGGTGATATCATTGCCACGGGTATGTACTTAAAGGACGTACCTATTTTGATAAAAGAAGACACCCTCACTGCCAATTTGATATTATTACCCATCACAACCTATGATGTCATCTTGGGAATGGATTGGTTATGGGAGCATTATGCAGTGGTCTATTGTCGAGAAAAGAAGGTGGTACTGAGTAAACCAAATACTGAGGAGATAGTTATTCGGGGCACCTGTAAGCGTGGAAGATTGATTATCTCATCCTTGCAAGCAAGCCGATTACTAGCTGAGGGTTGCATCGCCTTCCTCGCTAGTATAATTAATACTGAATCATCACATACACGACTTGAAGATTTAGATGTGGTCAGGGAGTTTGCCGATGTCTTTCCAGACGATCTTCCTGGACTACCTTCTCATAGAGAGGTTGATTTCTCAATTGATGTGATCCCAGGGACGGCTCCGATTTCCAAAGCTCCGTACAGAATGGCACCTGCAAAACCTGAGGAGCTAAAGAAGCAGTTGCAAGAACAGTTAGATAAGGGATTTTTACGTCCCAGTGTTTCTCTGTGGGGAGCACCCGTTCTTTTTGTGAAGAAGAAAGATGGGTCTCTTAGACTCTGCATTGATTATCGAGGTCTAAACAAAGTGACCATGAAAAATAGATATTCGTTACCTCGCATTGATGACTTATTCGATCAATTAGAGGGAGCCACCGTTTTTTCAAAAATTGATCTGCGTACGGGTTATCATCAACTCCGAATAAAAGAGGAGGATATACCAAAAACAGCTTTTAGGATCAGGTATGGTCATTATGAATTCTTGGTCATGCCATTTGGTCTTACTAATGCTCCTGCAGCTTTTATGGAGCTAATGAGTAGGGTATTCCGAGAATACCTTGATAAATTTGTCATTGTATTTGTGGATGATATATTGATATACTCATCCGATCCGGAGCAGCATCGAGTACATTTACAGATTGTATTCGAAACTCTAAGACGACACCAGCTTTATGCAAAATTCTCCAAATGCGATTTTTGGTTGAATAGAGTCGCATTCCTTGGTCATGTGGTATCTAAGGGAGGCATTGAGGTAGATCCAACCAAAGTAGAAGCTGTGATGAATTGGAGGCAACCCAAGAATGTTTCTGAGATCCGTAGTTTTCTTGGCCTAGCTGGATATTATTGGCGATTTATTCAGAATTTCTCAAGGATCTCACTACCATTAACGAAGCTCACTCGAAAGGATGTGAAGTTTGTGTGGTCTGAAAAGTGCGAGCAGAGCTTTCAAGAATTGAAGCAGAGATTGACCACAGCTCCAATCTTGGCCCTACTGTCAGGTAGTGGAGGTTTTGTAGTATACACAGATGCATCAGGCACTGGACTCGGGTGCGTTCTTATGCAAAATGAGAAAGTCATTGCTTATGCCTCACGGCAGCTAAAACCACAAAAGAGGAACTATCCAACTCATGATTTAGAGTTAGCAGCGGTAGTCTTTGCTCTTAAAATTTGGCGGCATTACCTTTACGGTGAACAATTTGAGGTGCTCAGTGATCATAAGAGCCTAAAATATATCTTCTCTCAGAAGGAACTTAATTTGAGGCAGCGACGCTGGCTAGAGTTCCTAAAAGATTATGACCTCGCCATAAATTACCATCCGGGGAAAGCAAATGTCGTAGCAGATGCATTGAGTAGAAAATGGGAAGGTAAACTGGCTAGTTTAAAACTTCAATGGAAGATGATAAAGGATTTTGAAAATTGAAAGCCTTTCTTGAGTGAATCGAGAAAGATATCTTTTGCAGCGCTCAAGATTTAACCAGAGATAATTGGGAAGATCTTGACTGCACAAAAAGTAGATGCTGATCTTCCTAAATATATAGAAGCATCTAAAAAGGAAGGTTCTGATTTCACCATCGGAATGGATGAAGCTATAAGGTACCGCAACAGATTATGGATTCCAAGTGATATTGAGTTGATGCAGGAGATTCTGGATGAAGCACACAGATCGATGTACACTATTCATCCAGGTACAACAAAAATATACAAGGATCTGCAACGGAACTTTTGGTGGCCAAAGATGAAGAATGACATCGCAGGATTTGTTGCTATATGCTTGGTATGTCAGCAGATCAAGATTGAACATCAACGTCCAGCAGGACCTGTTCAACCCTTGGAGATACCTGAAAGGAAATGGGAGCACATAACGATGGACTTTGTCACCGGTCTAGCCAAGACCACAAAACATCGTTATGACACCATATGGGTGATTGTTGACTGATTAACCAAATCAGCACACTTCCTACCTATCCGCTTGGATCAGTCGACAGATAGTCTAGCTGAATTATATGTGAATGAGATTGTCAGCCTTCATGGTGTTCCTGCATCAATTGTATCTGTTTGGGATACACGATTTACCTCTCGTTTATGGAAGAGTTTTCAGGATGCTATGGGCACTCAATTGAAGTTTAGCACTTCTTTTCATCCGCAGACTGATGGTCAGTCAGAAAGGACCATCCAGACACTAGAAGATATGTCGAGAGCTTGTGCTTTAGATTTTGTGGGAAGCTGGGATAGACACCTTCCGTTAGTGGAGTTCATTTATAATAATAGCTATCATTCGAGCATCAAGATGGCACCCTATGAAGCATTGTATGGGAGACCGTGCAGATCACCCTCATGTTGGAGTGATGTTGGCGATAAGCGCATCTTATGACCGGAACTTGTTCAGACAAGTAAGCAGGGTGTTGATCTAATCAGAAAAATATTATTGGCAGCACAAAGTAGGCAAAAATCTTATGCCGATCGTCATAGAAGAGAGTTGAGTTTCGCGGTTGGAGAACATGTGTTCTTAAAGATGTCTCCAACCAAGGGCATCTTACGATTTGGCAAAAGGGGGAAGCTCATTCCCAGATATATAGGACCTTTTGAGATTCTGGAGCGGGTCGGAGAGGTGGCATATCGTATTGCATTATCGCCTCAATACTCGAAACTTCACGAAGTATTTCATGTGTCTATGCTGAGGAAGTACATCCCTGACCCTTCCCATGTTATCGAGCATGAGGTTATTGATATTCAACCAAATTTGACCTTTGAAGAGAAACCCATACAAATAATCGATCGTAGAGATCATCAACTCCGTCGACGCATAGTTCCGATGGTCAAGGTTCTTTGGCAGCACCACCAAAAAGAGGAGGCTACTTGGGAGCTTGAAAGTGAAATGCAGGAGAAGTACCCGCAACTTTTCGGTATGTCCCTCTACTAAGAAATTTCAAGGACGAAATTTTTTTAAGGGTGGTAGATTGTAACGGCCTGAGGTCTTTAAAAAAAATTTTCAAATCCATTATCTTGGATTAAGTAGATTTAATAAATACCTTAAAATCTCTCATTAACAGCTTTAAAAACCCAAAGACTCTTCCCCTCACGTCACCCTATTTTTTTGCAACTTTAGAGAGAGTTAGAGAGAGAGAGGAAGGGTTATCTTACCAGTGTCGTTCGTCATCGCAGGAGAAGACGACGTCGAATCCGAGGAGGAGAACCCGGATCCGTGATCAAAAAGAGGCGCAACGACCACATCGGGTAGAGATAAGCATTGATCGAGGTATGTGTCAGCTTTAGGATTCGATTTCTAAACGTATGTATCAGATTAGGTTTTGCACAAACGAACAATCATTAAATCCGGAATGCGATCTATATATGCATGTATCAATACATTTGAACATGGAATTACGTCTGAAATATAACCTTTAAATGTTCATATTGGATTTGTAGAACACATGAATATAGCATCCTGCCGGAATGAACTCATGAATATAGCATCCTGTCGGAATGAACTGTCAAAATGTATGTGCGTAATATTAGGCTCATAACTATCAAAATAATATATGTTAGAAATATATCCTAATAATTGCAGGTTGCCTTGCTAATGTTATCCCATGATATCTCGTACAATTGATCATCTATTATCCACGATATGTTTTCGAATTACCGTTTTTTGGCCCAATCCCTACGCCTTCTCTTTTGGATGAAGTTTTCATATTTTTTTTGGTTTTTGTGCATCTTATCATTTCGTACATGTTGTTTTATAATTAAATAAAACCTTTAAATTATAATGCATATAATCCCTACTACGTAATTACTTCACACCATGGCACTGCACGATGCACGAATTCACGTTAGATAAGATATTCATGTTGAGGTTATATTTACGGAATTTCTTTTATAGATTCATCGGATATATTATCTCACACCAGATTTATCCTAATTCTTCATAAGCATAGGTTGACGATTGTCTTTGGTCAGTCAATCCCTAAATACCAACTTTTTACATGATTAGGAGTCTCTTTTTCCATGCGATAACATGGCTAACGTGGCGTAAGTGAACACGTCAGTCTCGATTCTCTTATATAATGGATGATGATTAATAGCATTTACAAAATTTTTAGACAATTAAAAATGTTATTGACAATCATATGGCCGTAAGCTTTGGTCCTTGTTAGTCAGTGAACTTGTGATGCACAGTTCTTTTTTATAGTCATGCATGTAAGTATCAATATATTCCAAGATAGGAAAAAAAAAAAAGAACTAAAGTAAGTATATCATCATACGCAAGTCCCATAAAAACGAATAGAAAGGAATTTTTTTCTTATATTGATAGATTTCGTAGACTATAACCAGTAAGCTTCTAATAAAAAAATACATTGAGCATTTCTTTTAGAAAACCTAGATATTTATGATAGGAACATGTTAACCAATTATTGGAATCTCGTTTACTAATTTGAAGTGCTACCCGCAAAATTACAAGTTAAATGAATTTAAGGCACAGATTCATAAAGAATCACATGAACGACCGCAAGGGGTCGAGTTAATGCCGCAAGGGGCAACGTCGCAAGGGGCGTATGGTTGCAAGGAACCACAGAGGCAAAAGCTAAGTCCTCTACAGTTGTAGCTACACTGTCATGTCATGCCATGGACCGCAAGTGCCAGCGGTTAAAAACGTATAAAAGATACGTAAATGAATGTTGTGCAAGAAAATGGTTTATAAGGAAAAACCATCATGAAAAATGCAAGGAATGGTTTAATAAGAGAATGAACCATCACATGTTATACTAAAATTGATTTAAGAAAAGTTAAACCATCAAAGTCATGGGGGTTAATATGTAAAGTGGTTTTTATATTTTTGTAGGTATGTAAATTACTTGGTATTTTTTAAATACATCCACAAGTAGAAATAAATGTTTGTCATGCCTACTTATGCAATTTACCTACTTTATATGTACACCCATGTTTATTAAAGATGCCAAACTAAACTTGATAGGGATCGAACTTAGACATGCATGGGAATTATTTAGGCACGAAAAATTGTGTATGCATGAAAATCTAAGTATATAATTTTTTTAACGGATCAAGGACCGTTAGAATACCCATGCATGGACCCCGATGCATACTGGGCATTAGGCTCATACAAATTATGTTGTTTCCAGGTTAAGAACATGCTTGATTGCATTTTCTGGATCGTGCTTCGGACTCACTGAGATTCCTGACGTGGTACGATCTAGCATGTGAAGATCTAGTGGATATCTATATGCCCACATGAACTATCGAGTTGTTATCTTTTTAAATTCTAGATTAGTTAATTTTTTTATTTCTCAATTTAGAGTTGTAATAATGGAACTCTAGTTTGAATGGATATTTATGGAATTGATATTTTATCTATGCTCATTGTATGCCATTTATTCATTTGTGAGTAACGGTTTGGTCGTGCGATCAACTATCCATAACTTCCGCCGGTCGTGACAACCCGTTCCGTTACATCATTACACGTCTTTATCCTTTAAGAACATCAATAATTCAAATTTATCAATTAACACCCTCAATCCGCTACGGTAGGCATTTGTTCCACAAGCTCTCTTCGTTAGAGATATCTTTTTATGTAGGTGATTCCTTTACCGGTGATAAGGTCTGATTTTATGATCTTGATATTCGTTAGTTTTAAAATTGAGATGTATATTTCTATTATTCTTATCATATGTATGTTGGTGTTTGTGATACAAAGCATTTTAATGTTTGATCCAAAACTTTTGAACAATTGACTTAGCTGACAAATAACGATGTCGGTGGAAAGTTGATAGGTACTACTAATCGAGAATACTAAGTTGAGCACTTAGGTCATATCCCACATGTAATTACAGGTACGACACTACCTTGCAAGAGTTTCGTGAATGTCTAACGAGATTGAGTAACCCCCAATCCTCACGAGTTACCTTCCTACAAAGGTTGTGCATCATATGCTAGAGTAAAATAAAAAAATCAGTTCAATATTGAGAAGTACATGCCTCAGCATCATAAATACTGGCTCCATATTGTTGTTGGGAGGATAGAGGGGAATGTAGAGGTTCCCCCAACCACAAATATTGTCGAGGTATCCAATGATTTGTAAGGGGCTCTACATCTATAAAACATTGATGGGAGAAGAAGGGAACTACTAAGGGCTCGTAAGTACCTTGGGTGACACTTTGTCGTTGGATCTGTCAACCAAAATTTTGAAGTGTTGAATGAAGTGTCGATCGCCCCGCCTCACCGACCACCGTCACCCCTCTTAACGGGGTCGAGGCACTTTGCCCTCGACCCGCGAGTCTGCTGATGTGCTTTGCAGGAACATCCGAGCCCATCTGAGGGCTTGGACCATTTGGAGCAGCAACCTGAGCTCCGCCGGCTCCGCCTGAGCTCCTCGGAGCTCCGTTGGGCCATCGGAGATCACCCTTGGACGCGGAAGACCACGACTATTCTTCTCCGATCATCAGGTTCCCGCGAGGAGGCCGGGAGCGCGCGTAGCGGGTCGGTGAAGGTCGCCGGCCATCAGTTCTTCCTCGACCTTCCAGCACCGTCCGATCGTGCCCACTCGCCCAGATTCGATCAGAGCTGTCCACCCGCGAGGAGCCTTCACCGTTTGATCTTTAGGGGACTTGATCCGGACCGCTCATCCAGCGAAGAGGAGCCCTCGTTCCCCAGCCGTTGATTACTCCACGTGGCATCCTCATCACCGTTGATCCAGACGAAGGGTTTAGCCACTGCCTTCCACCGTCAGATCTGATACGTGGCAGATCCTTAGCCGTCCGATCTGAGAGGCATTTCTTAGAAGAGGCGCCACCCTTCCAGCACCGTCCGATCAGCCACGTGGCGCCACATCCAGCCCTCGATATTTAATATGGGGTAAATATCTCTTAGGCCCCTCTAGATTTTGCATTTACTTTCTAGTCCTGTAAATATTTTAAAACGCTTATTTCAGTAGGGTAATTTGCATAATGGACCTTGACTTTTATTGTATTTGCTTTTTTACCCCTGTGTGTTGTGGACACGTGCTTTGACACGCGACTTTTGGGATATTTGCATGTTTTATCCTGTAGTTCTGAGTTGTTATGAAATGAAGAAATATTTTTAGATATTTGCATTGATACCCCTGTGCGTGGTTTATTTGCGCATGTGCGTTATTTTTGGGGGTAAATAGCATTAAGTTCCCTGGGCTTCTAATACTTGTTATTATTTAGCCCAGAAACTTATTTTCTTTGCAAATAGGTCCCTGAGTGCCCCAGATACGTGCTTGGCACGTGATTTCTTCTGATTTTTGCACCAGACCCCTCAGAACTTTCACTATTTGCGTTTAGGTCCCTATGTACTGTGCCCTTGTGTGTGATTTTAATAAAATAGCAAATTAACTCCAAATTTGATGAAAATTGGAGACATGGCTCCTGCCATGGTGTGAAATTTTCCATAAATTTTGGAGACATTTTAGACACTGTTTGATATTTTTGAAAATTCAAAAACATCAATTTTCATTACTGTCTGATTTGAAAAATCACAAAAATATTAAAACTTATCTAAATATTATAAAAAAATTAGCTACTATTTGTTTTTGGCTTGCTTGATTTTCTAGCCAATTGTGGCTATTTTTCATTATACAAAACTCATAAAAATTGAAAAACACTAAAAATCTTATAAAAAATTCTAATAATTAATCTAAAAATCCAAAAACAATAATTAAGGTGCCTAAATTTTCCTTGTTTCTTTCTCTATACAATTACCTCCAGGCTTATTAGGGATTTGTAGATATTTTATCTAAGTCCCTTGAGCTTGGTTGGACAATACCTCCTTTTTCTGACCCTGTTTGATTTTTAGAAAATAAAATAAAAATCAGAAAAATCCCAAAAATTCACCAAAAATAGTAAAAAACATAAAACACACAAAAATAGCTTTTATTAGAATTTTTGATTGATTTTTGATGCATTAAATAAATTGTTGAATTGCCTTGCTTATTAGTTTTCTTTATTTTCTTAAATATCTAGAAATCCAAAAAAATTATAAAAAGAATTAAAAACCATCGAAAACACTTGTCTTATATTTTATCCATTCTTTTTTACTACTTCGTAGGCCGTGAGGCCATTACGTGCTCCCTGAGTTCGACCCTGGTCGCTATACTAGGTTAATAAAATAGCAAGACCGCTATATTGATTTTGACTTGATTTTATCTATAATTGGTGGTCTCTTTTTCTGGATTGACCACATCTGGTGACTTGGGTCGCAACGACCCTTTTAGATACCTTTACCTGAGTCGCTCGATTTTTGTGGTCATCAGTTACCGACTCAGGGATCTCCATGTCCAACACCACGAAGTCCATGGGGAATTTCAAGCCCAGAATGGTAACGACCGCGCCTTTCAATAACTCCTTCGGCCTCTCAGTCGACCTATCAGCAAACTGAAGGACTATCCTTCTCCTAAGAAGAGGACCAAACTCGAATCGGTCGAGTACGGCTGCCAGAAGAAGGTTAATTGAAGAGCCGCTGTCTAACAGAGTATGATCAAACTGCTGCTCTTGAATCTCGCATCTGACATAGGGAGCTCCTGCATCTGGTCGCTTGGCTGGCAGTTCGTTCTGAATAGTGAAGCAAGTGGAATGAGTGAGCACATGAATTTGATCTCTGTGATTCCTACTCTTCCTGCGGACTGTAGTTTTCTCCTTCAAGTTCTTTTTGAAGAGCGAGATGTGCTCAAGTGCTTCTTGTAGAGTCAGTTGAATATGAAATCTGTCGATCATCTGATTGCTGAACTCTACCTGCTGATCTTTTTTAGGATTTTCTCTTTTATTCCCCTTCGTCCGGCGGAGTGCCTCGGGGAAGGGGATGGTAGGGGCCTCCTCAGATGGAGGACTAGGAATAGGTCCCTGATCCTGTGAAGGAGGTGAATCCATACAATCATCATCATTCAACACATATGGATCCACAATGTGAACAGACACCTTTCCTTTATTCATATTTTTGTTTTTCTTTTTGTTACCACAGTCCATATGTACAAAAGGTGGTAACATCACAGAGGGAGGCTCAACAAAAGTAGATGTGGTGGCCTCAGTACCACCACCGGCACCTGTCTTCGCGGCATCCAAAATTGTGGCATCAGCACCACCGTCTGCATCTGGTATCGTGACGGCATCAACACCGTCGTCGGGATCTCCATCGTTGGTGGCTTCAGCACCACCGTCATCAATGTCGTCATTAGCGGCATCAGCATCGCTACCTGGCTCATCTGGCGCTCTGGATTCTGCATGTGGCTGTCGCTCAGATGAGGCTCCGCCGGCTGGCATCCTACCGCTCCTAGTAGTCACAAAATCAGCATCATACAAAGAAGAAGATATGTCACTCAAATAGTCACTAGGAGAGGTATCCTCTGTAAACTCTACCTGCTCATACTTTCTCTTCAGGTTGTTCGGATTTGGTTCAATCTGAGCTGGTATAGCGGCCTTGCCCTTGATGATTTCCCTCATCTCCTGCCGGAATTCATCCATTTCTTGCCTGAAGGATGCTCGCTGTTCGGAGAGCAAAAGGGCAAGAACATCGAGAGCTGGGTTCTCAAAAGCGGGGGCTTGAGAACCGGATGGGTTCCCTTGCGAGAAATGAGGTTGCTGCTGTTGGTACTGGGGAGGATGGGGATATGACTGATGAGGCTGCTGACGCTGCCTCCACTACTGTCCCTGATAAGCAGGACGAGGACCTTGCTGGTACTGTTGCTGCTGGGCATATTGGGGCTGCTGTTGCTGTTGTGGTTGCTGGTTGCTCTGCTGTCCTTGAGTTGGATTCTGTTGTTGAGATGAGGATCCACCGTTGCCCCAACGAAATCCGGGGTGATCGTGACGAATCCCGGGCTGAGGGTACCGGTCGTACCATACCCCATTGACTTCCATCAATGGTTCCTGCTCGAAGGAGGGTGGAGGAAGAATTTTCAGTGGCTGCTCCGGCTGGTAGACCACTATCTGAGTGTCCTGAGATGGCGGCTTCACTGGGTAGTATCGTGCAACGGGACCGGCTCTACCTGGATGTGGTTGACCTGACGGTACGAGGCAGAGGGTTGGTTGGAGTTTCTACTGCTGGGGTCAGTCCATGACCTGGGAGGCTATTGGGAAGATATATGTGCCTCCTGGATGCACAGGATCTGCGTCTTCAGGTCACTCATTGTCTTGGCAATCTGGTCCATCTAGGCCATGCCTTGCATCTGTTTCTTCTCAAGGATCTCGAGACGGTCCAGTTTCTCACTGATGATTCCCATATCGGCTGCTGCTGATTCGGCTTAGGCTGCGGCTGCCGACAAAGTGTTGGGACCGGCATCGATGCGGGCTATCCTCTGAAATGATCCCGCTCCTTGCGGGGGCTTGTGTTGTGTGTAAACACAGGCTTGGGCCATCACAGTTGAGTTCTCTGCCATGCCTTCGTAGATGGCCCAAACATAGTCTTCACCCTTCGAAAAATAGGACCCACCGCAAGAGACGTTGACAAGCCCCTGCAGCTCCGGTGTCAGCCCACAAAAGAAGCTCTGAACTAGATTGGGCTTGGAGATATCGTGATGTGGGCACCGGTCAATGAGCTCTCTGAATCGATCCCAAGCTTCATGGAATCGTTCATTCGGGATCATGACGAAGTTGTTGATCATGGCTCTGGCTGCATTTGTCCGGCCGAGAGGGTAGTATTTCTTCAAATACGTGGTCCGGAGATCTTCTCAAGTATCGATGAATCACCCCAAATGTTTGAGCCAATATGCGGCTCTGTCAACCAAGGAGAAAGGGAAGGCGATCATCTTGATAGTGTCCTGGGTCATCAGCCTATCATGGATTGTGCTGCAGATCATTTCGAAATCTTGGAGGTGGAGGTGTGGCTCTTCGATCGGCAACCCATGGAATTTTGGTAGAAGCTGAATGGTGTGGGGCCGAAGCTCGAAATCTCCATGGATAGGCGGAAGTCTAATCCAACGATGAGTGAGGGATGCAGCTGGATTGTGCAATTCCCTCATGATAGTCTGTGGCGGTCTCTCGGCGTCGGGATCACCTCCTCCTGCATCAGGTCCTCCTCTTCCTCCACCATCGCCACCGCCCCCAGGGCGATTCTCTCTCATCTGTGCTATTTCTCTCATGAGATCACCCATGAAGGTACCCTGGTCACAAATCTGCCTCTACATGGTCTCCAGGGATGCAAGAAGTGAATTGTTGATTGTGGCTTGATCAATGAAGTATGGAGGGTGCTCATGATCATCAGGATGCTCGCCTCTGTCAGCCATGTCGGGGTTCTCTGAAAAGGCAAAAGAACCCATCTCAGGTGCCGTCAAATGTTCTGAGCTCTGCGATGAACTGAATTCTGAAACTATTGGACTGAGAGAAGGAGAGTGAGAAGGGTGATCGAGGGGGAACAATGCGAAAGTAAACTCAGGCACGGAGATTAGACTCTCCGAGGTTGTCCTAGATGAATGAGGAGGAGTGCTGGATAGCGGTGCTGACAGAGTCGGCCTACGAGATCTCTGTCCCATCATCTTGATTATTGGGAAGAGCACGGTGAATGCAGAAGAAGAAGAAAGAAGGGAGAAGCAAAATTGCGCACAATTATGCTGTGTTTTTTATCTTGACCTAAATAAACTAGCAATCAAACACAAAGCAGGGGTGAGTTCACCAACTCAACACATGAAGCCGTGAAGGTTCGGCTTTTATCTTTTCAATTTTAGTCTTGAATTCAGGAATTTATCTTTTCACGAGTCCTTCGAGCGCTACGCCTAAAGGAGAGAGAGTACTGCCGGAAGAGTATCCCGTACTTGTCCTCCTCCAGTGTAACCTGTAGCTTGCGCTTTTTGAGGTCCTTGTAACCCTTTCTGGATCCCTACTCAGCCAAAGAAATAGAGAAAGGAAGCCAATAGGCGAAACCGATACCTCGGAACTCGCTCGCAATGGAATCACCCGTGAGCGTGCAAGAACCTACTCGGACGCGAGACGATGAGACAGACACCCCCGTGAAGGTGTGGCCTAGGCTCGATACTTCGGACAAGGTCGATGCTCTACACAATAGAGAGTCACCAATGTTGACGAAGCCCTACTCGTCCACGTACGATAGAAGCGCCAATACTTCGGAAATCCAGACGATACACAAGGCAGCCACAAGCTGGGATTTTGGCTCTAATCCTTACGAAGCACTCAACTCACTTGGAAGGAGACCTTCCCATGCAACCTGAAAACAAGTGAGGGTGTTACTCTCCTCAAGCAATGAATCCAATTACAAGTTTTATTTAGGTCAAAGTTTTCTTAGCAGTCCCTTTTTTAATTTTTTTGGTGTTATCGCTTCTTTTGAGTAGATTCAAACAAGCGCCTAACGATTTTTGTATTTTCTTGATCCTACTTTGTCCAAAAAAAGAGGGAGAACAGAGTCGGAAAAGCCGTGCAAGTCGACACAAAGATGGAAATCTCACCTTTGTGCCTAAATGATGGATGCAAAGTAAGAAGACTTACAGCGAATCACAGCTCTCTCCATGCAGGATGCAAAGAAGAAATTTATAAACCTAATCTACATGCCGGTGTGTAATGCGGAAATCATCCTAAGATAGGCAACTGCTAGCGTTAAGAACCACAAGTTAATCACCAATCCTCGATCCTAAGAGTCCGGTCTAGACCCCCTCCTCTTCTCGACACATCGAGTTCAGGAGTAGTTCTTGATGGGGAGGGCTCGCTGCGCGGCGGATCTAAGAAGATGAGTTAATTGTTTAATTAAACTAAGTCCAAATTCGAGCTATAGGTGCATGCAATGGTTATTAGTGTGTTTGGACCTAATCTAATCGAACAAGCAGAAGCCTAGAACTAAGGGATCAATCCACAAAAGAAAGGGAAAATGAAATCAAAACCGGCAAATGACAGCGGTGAAAAACTCGTGAAAATCCGCAGTGAGCCCCCGGGTGAACAAACACCCGAAAATTAGGCCCGAAGTGTCTAAGTGTCCAAGTCTTGTATTATTACAAATTAATAAACCTCTCTCTCACAAAATAAAAATGCAAACTAATCTAAGCACTCTCTCACTCCTCCTGCTCTCTCCTACCGGCTTGGCTTGAGAAAAGTCGGCTCAGCTTCACGTGGTTGCTTCGGATCCCCTAGGCGATCCGCCTCGCTCCGCGGTCCCTCGCAAGAAGACAAATAGATGGTCAGAAAAATTCACAAAATATCTATCAAAACAAGAGAGGTAAAATAGCAAGCAATAATGAAGACAACAAACATAATCAAGCAAAATATGAACTACTCGCTGTTGTTCCCCGGCAACGGCGCCATTTGGTAAACATGAAATTCACGAGCAGTCGTATTGACTCACTAGGCGAGTCAACAGTCGGTGTGTTGACCACTACAAAATGAACCTCGTATTTAATCAACAATTAACCCACACTATAGATATCAAGCAATGACAAGCAATGTGAAGTTAAAATTTATTTTTAACTCTACATAAATTGTGTATAGCAAGCAAGTACGTAGAGAGTTCAAACACAAGGAGCAAACATGGTAGATCAGACAGATGTGTGTATGTGAAAGTGAAGTGTTGTCTACACTATGTAATGCAAGGATTTTTGTGGGTTTTTAATTTTTATATTTTTTTGTATTTTTAATTTTTAATTTTGGATTTTGATTTTCTTTTTACTTATTTTGTATTTTCTTTTTATATTTTATATTTTTATATTTTCTTTTTCAATAATAGGATATATAGACAATATAGGGAAAGAGAAGATAAAGGATTTATAAAAATTGATGAAAATAGACAAAAATCAGGGGATAAAATATTTTTGGTCTTTTTATACTTTTTTATTGTTTTTGTGATTTTTGGGGAATTTTCAGAATCTTTTTGGTATTTTTAAATATCAAAACAAGGGAAAACAATGACTAAACTTGCTGGCCGAAATTAAAATGGGAAGGAAAAATATCAAACAGTGGCAAAATTTTCCCAAATTAATTTTAAATTAAATAGCATAAAATAGGGAAGACACAACAACTGAGTTTCTATTTTTGTGATTTTTCTAGAATTTTGTAGATTTTTATGAAGTTTTTAGGGGTTTTCTAATTTTTAAGGTTTTTCTTTTGTAATTTTTAGTTGTTTTTGGACTGACACTAAAATATGATAAAATAGATAGTAGGGAATTTTCTTGGAATTTTCTAAGGTATTTTAATTTTTTTGGTATTTTCTAAGCTAGACAGTAGATAAAAAGCATGCTTTTGATTTTTAATAAATAGAAAAATGCAATAAAATCAAAAACTAAAAATATGGCGTCAATGAACAAGCACCCAGGAGCTTAACTTGAATTTTTGAGAATTTTTCGAATTAAAATGATGCCTTAAATAAATCAGACAAGCACACAAAAATAGTTCAACCTAGCAGGGGCATAGACGCAATATTACAAAATCCCAGGTGCAAACATGCAAATTTCCCAAAAAATTTTACACTGAATCTCAAAGTTCGAGGATTAAAGCGAATACCCGAACCTGGGGGGGTTCCTTCGCAAAATGCCTGCACCTCACGTATACTAGTCACGTGAGGTGACGTGGCGTGGACTGGAATGCAATATCCCTAAAGGTCCGGGTGCAACATGCAAATATTACTAAAGTTTTTACACGGCATAGGGAAGTTTATAGACTAAATAGATATTACAAAAATCGCAGGGAGTATCATGCAAATTACCCACACTAGCGCGGGAGCGGACGACGGATAGCCTCTCACTTAGACACGTGTCGGCTCCTCCGCTCGCGATGACGGTTGGCCTCCCTACGGCTGGGATTAAAAGATCCCCGGACGATCTGACGGCTGGTGGTGTAGATGATCCGACGACTGCTGCTCGCCTGGGCGGGGGCCCTTGATCGGACGGCTCAAAGGTGAAGACGAAGAACGGGGAAGAAGGCCCTCACCGGCGAACTTCCCCGGCCTCGCTCCTCCTCTTCCGTGGTGACTGATGCTCTCAAAATGGGCCGACAAGCTCCTGCGGGCTTCCTCTCGATGTTGGCGACTCCAAAAAGGTCCGGCACTGGCCGGAGCGCTCACACGACGACGGCGGAGCTGGGGTGCTCCAAGTGCCTCCGGCGAGTTCTCAAAACGAGTGCTAGGTACGTTACGTGGTTTAGGACCTGCAGGGAAATGACGTGAAAGGGCCAAGGGAAAATTGCCTTGGCCTCGTGGTGGTTGGCGAACGGTGGAGGCATCGTGAAGGTAGCGGCCGGAGGAGCGCTCCGGCGATGGATTTGGAGGGGCAAATTTATCGATGAATCGAGATCTTTTTTAGAGGGTTTTTGATCTTAGAACTGTGGCTAGACGAATACAAGAAAAACTAAGGAGAGATAGCTACCTCAAGGGCCTGGGGAGCCCGAGGTTGGGGGTACCTCGACGGTGGTTGGCCGGAGGTGATGGAACGCCCTAGGCCACGCTTCTCCGCCTCCTTGGATGGCTGATCTTGGAGCTGTCACCTCCAGGAGTCGAATGGAATCAAAAGGGGCGCGGAAGAGACCAAGAATGGGGTTCAAAAATTGAATGGAAGTCGGAGGTTTAGTTTTAAGGGGTTTGACTCGATGGTGAGAAGGCTCCAAAGATCGAGGTGCTTCGGGCAAACGAGAAAGATCTGGGAAGATCTAATAGGTCGGCGAGGATCATGGATAAACAATGAACAAATCTCATGAAGGTACCCTCATTCCTCGAGCAACGATTTGATGGCGAAAAAATCGAGAAAAGAGGGTCACGGGATGTTCTGACAGGGGGCGCAAGGCTAGGACCAGGGAGTTGACCGGCGGGTCAACTTCCCAAGCCACCTGGTTGGTCCACGTGGACCAACCAGGAAAATCCCTGGAAAAGATTTTGTTAATTTATTTAAAAATCGAAAATGGCCGAATTAAATTGAGGTTATTAAATAAAAAATATTTATTATTTTATGTAGTATTTTATTCTGATTTTTAATTATTTTTATGGATTATATTTTTATAAGTTTCTTTTTATAGCCTATATAGGTATTTTACCTGTATATTTTAGTAATTGATTTTTATTTTGTGATTTTAATTTTATTATTTTTCTCTCTTATTTTATATAATTATAAAATACTTTTATACACGTAATTATATTTTTATTTTATTTTTCTGATGTGTTTTGTATAATAAATAAAATATAATTAGGTATTGTATAGGTATAATACCGTGTATTTTATATACATATATTTTTATTTTGAGTTTTATTTGGGTTTTATTCTTGTTTTAATGTACATAATTATTATAAGTAATATTTACAAAATTATAAAAATATAAAATTATCAAAATAATGAATAAAGAATAAATTGAATATTTTAATCAGTACAATTGTACAATGTGGGTCCAAAACTCAACTTTCAAACCGTAGCTCCACCAAATGCGAAAACCATCACCATTAAATAGATTATTTTATTCTATATATAATTAAAGGTGAGTTTGCTGCATTTGGAATTTTTATTTGTGAGATACAGGTCTGGGAAGTTGGAATTCTGGATTTTTCTTCAGACCATAACTTTTTATCTGTAAATTTTTTTTCAATGAAATCAATTTTGTATTTTTCTTTATTAAATTATCTACAACTTTTATATACAAATTTTCTTTATTTGATGCATAAAAAGTGGAACCAAAAATAGGTCCCAAAATGAATAAAGAATGGATAAAATGAACAGGTATTTGACCCTTATCTCCCCCTACTTTATTCCTTGTCGACCTATTCATCAAGATGCCTAGGTCTCGGAGTTTTGGGCCATAAAATATTTACAATATTTTATTCTTTTTCTTTTGTTTATTCTATAATTTTGGCTTTAATTACAATATTTTATACACTATTTAGATGCACATGCATGAATGCTAAGATGATGGTTTTAATGCTATTTACACGCATTTGCTAGGGTTTTTGATGCCGAAATAATAGAATAAAGATGATGAAATAAGGATTCATCACCGCCCCCTCCACGTAACCCCCGTCGCTCCTCCTCATAATCGATGCCTCATCCCCCTCTTATAAATCACCCTAATATCGTCTTTCCTATCCATCCGCCATTTTCCACCAAAGCTCGATCTCCTGCTCCTTGGGAGGTGACAACTCTAGGACCCTATTAAGCATCTATGAGCAAGAGGTCGGCATGATCTAAGGAGTTTCAGCTCATTGTCTGCAGTAGATCCATCAGCCGCTTGAGCTCTAGTGATGTCGGCTGTCAAGTAAATAACGAGAACTATGACGAGCATCTCATCCCCAAGCGTTCCCTTTCAGGTACTCTCTATCTCTCTCCTCCACCCTTCAAGCGATCTTGCCCCTTCTTCTTTCTTTGGATTTTCTCTCTTCTCCTTCGCATCCAAGGTCGATCTTCGGCCATGTCGACACACTCAATCCCGACCGCACATCTCTCCATCCTTATCATCATCATCCTGTTGATTCCCTCCTCCTACTACATCGATGCTTTGTCGCATCACCTGCTGCAACTCCATCGCATCGATGTTGCTGCCTCCTCACCTTCAATAGCTTGATTGAGCTCCAACATTCACCTCGCCTCTAGACGCTCAACCCTAGCCTCACCTTGGCTACTCAACTGCTTAGCTATCACTCTCCACCGACCACCATCGCCTTCACCACCGCCTCTAGCACCATCGACTCTAGTCGCTTGATGAATCCATGATTCTCACTCTTTATTCTTTTATTTTAGCTCTTTTTCTTGGCAAAACATCATATAAATTCTTGTAAATACAATAACTTAGCAAATAGAATGCCTGAGTAAAGATAGCATATTTAGCATGCATTTTTGGCAAAAATAAAAGAATAAAGGAAAAGAAAAAGAATGATGTATTTAAAATAAATATAGAGTGATCCAAACCCCAAGAGAATGTCAAACCTTGATCGGATCACAAAATAAAATAAGTAGAGAGATATAGGGTCCACTATGTATTGTATATACTACCTACACTTGTACTTAGTAATTATACATCTTTTTTTTGAAAAAATAAAATAAAGAATTATTTTTACATCATTGTACATTGATGAATCCATGACTCATCATCTTTATTCTTTTATTTTAGCTAGAATCCTTGGTAAAATACATGTACATATTCATTAATTCTCATTATTTACCATTCACCATCTATTTGTTAATAATATATATTTATCATTCTTTTTAGCCAAAATAAAAGAATAAAGAAGAAAAGAAAAAGAACAGAAATAAAGAAGGATGTATTTATGGAATAAATGCAGACTGGTCCGAACCCTGAGAGAAGGTCAAGACTTGACCTGATCGACCAGGAATAAAGTAGGGGGAGATAGGGTCAATAACTTATAAAAATCAAGAAAACCAATTCTCACTTGTATATATTCATTATTTTCCACCTTTTACACATTTTCACCTATTTTATTTATCAATAAAACAACTTCAAATAAAAATATTTCCTTCTTGAAAGTTGTGTGTAATAATGTATACTAATTAATAAAAATATTAGAAAAATTATTTAATCGATAAATAAAAAAATACAATGAACCTAAAAAGCCTAAAAGTCCAACTTCTCAGGTTCACAACTATTTATAGAAAACTCCAAATTGAACAAACTCACTTTTAAACTTCATTTTATAATTAATACTATTTATTAAAAATACCAAAAAAAATAGAGAATAAAATGTGTGAGTTTTGGCGTTTGGACCCCTTTGTATATATGTACATCATGTGTATAAAACTTCTTTATTTTCTATCTATTTATTCATGATTCCAAATAACTTAAATCTTTTTCTAAAATGTTCATAAAAATTATTAGAAAAATATAAAAAATATAACTTAAAAATAAATATGAATAAATACCAATAAATCTCAAAATCTAAAAGCCGTAAAGCCTAACTTCCAAATGTCATAACTTGGCCGTATGGACTCCGATTTGAGTGTACTCACTTTTAAAGTTCATTTTGTAAAAATATCTATCAAATAAAAGTGGTTTCACTGAAATTAGAGTTAACATGCAAAAAGTAGGTTTTGGGACCTTATGGGTATATTTGTATATATGTATATATTGTATATATTTTTATTTATTTGTGCACATATTGTATTTTTAAATGTTCTGTATATATTTATTTTAATTATATAAAATAAAAATAAAAATTATAAAATCTGAAAATAATCAAAAATAAAATAAAGTATATATCACATAAGTATTTTATACCTATTAATAAAGGTTCTTATTTATTTTACCTTATTTAATTAATTTATTTTATTTATTAAATTATTAAAATTATTTATTTTCATTATCTTGTAATTTAAAACCATTTATTTATCTATTTATTTTATTTATCTCTTATTTAATCTGTTGTTTCGTCCTTTTCCCTATTTCGTCCTTTTCTTCCTTCAGCCCAAATAAACTGCTCGTCGAGGCATTTTCTCCAAATTTTCTAGAGCGGGTCTTTAATCCGATCGAGTTAATTTCTTCACCAAAATAAAGATTTCACAACCCTCACTTTCGCCCATATGAATGTTCAAATTTCGCGACTCGTTTTACGCGCCGAATTTTCATTTGAAATTTGACGTTTCTCATCTTATAAATAAGCCCCCATCTTCTTCCTCCTCCCATCTTTGATCATTTTCTCCATCTCCAAGGAGCTCCAATGTATCATGAGTGACAGCTGATCGTTGTTGAAGCGAGGAACGGTGCGAATCAGCCTTTGATCCGTCGCCGTGCTCTGCCTCGCCAGCGAGCTCGTGCCTCCGGCACCGTCGCGCCGTCAAGGCAATGGCCTCGGAGGTTTCACCTCCAGCACAGGCACTTCGTCCACCTCTGGTAACATTAGATCTGCAATTTACTTTCATTTCAGACATTATCCTGATCCAATTGCAGTAGATCGACCTCCGATTAATCAGATCGGAGATCCTTGTTCCCCTATCCATCACGTTCATGCCCTTTACCAATACCTCGCCGATCATCATTTCCACCTTCGTAACCCTTTCATTTTCTAATCTACCTCACACAACCTGACCCCCTCCGGCCACATACGGTGGCTGGAGTTTTGGAGTTCCTCCTCCGCGACGATGGATCTTCTCCACTCACCATTCCTCTGCTAATTTGGACTGAATCGGATCGCTACCTGCATGTCCTTCAAGAGATTTCATCCGCACAGTTTGAGCTTGTAATAGCAAACAACTTCATCCGAAGACAATGTGCATTGAATGATTAATTGTTGGATTCTTAAAAAAATATATAACAATTCGAAATGGATATGTAAGTGCGTTCTTTTTATTTCTAATCTAAAGCCTTACATTTTTATATGAAACACTGAAGTTGCGTTATTGTTTTGTGAAAAAGCTATATCAAGCATATTTTAATTGTGTATTGTAGAGGCTAATCCCGTTGATGCGTGTACATGATGAATGGAAATGGATGCATGCAATTTCTGATTGCAGATTATTGCTTTAACTAGAATTGACATTTACGATTCTGCTTATCTGCATCCGATTCCATCGAATCGAAAAGCATCTGATTACCCGCAGGTATCCTGGAAGGTGGCTTGAAACCAGTTCTCAAATCAGGGAAAGGAATCACTAGCATCATACTTTGACCCGAACATAGATGCCTGGAGCATCAGATCCGCCGCGTCTGATCGAAAGCCATATGCAGATCTGAAGTAAAACCAGCCGGAAATCCGCTCCGACCTTCAAGAAGAGAATCGGCAGTTGATCCTTCATCGAGCAGAAACACCGCCGTTGTGCGAGGATTTGGGAAGAACAAGGGAAGAGCTCCAGGTTCGCGCAACACCATCTGATCAGATCCGAATCAACGGTTGAGAGCTGCCACCACTTTATCAAGTCACGCTTGTCTCACGCGTGCATGACATTTTTTCTTGGGCATTTTATCTCAACGCCCTTCAGATTCTATCATTTTGTGAAAAGGTACAGACCCTGAGTTGCTTTGCTCACATGAGCACATGATTGTCTGAAGCAATTGCATAATAACCCTCTCAATTTGTTTCAATTGCATCTATTCTTGTATTGTTGCAGAACACGTGAGTAGCCATATGTTAGTTTAGTGTTTTTACATATTTTGCTCTTTGATTTACTTCATTATTAATAAATTGATATGAAGTTGTACCTAAATTGCATTTAGGTCCTTTTACCATAACTTTTTATTTCATTGTTAGTTTGCTTTAAAAATTAAAAAGATAAAAATTCAAAAAAAACCCAAGAGTAGCTTGTTTAGATTCCCTCTTTTATTTCATTGCGTGTCTTTGAATTTAATAACCCTTGCTTAATAATTGTTGCCTCCTTGAGTTTGACCCTGGGAGCTATACCAGGTTAATAACTAAATAGCAAAAATCCATCATCTTCTTTGATCTCCTAGATTTGGATTTAATAATTGTTTGATTTAGTTGATTTTTCTTTGGGTACAACGATATTCTCTATTAAATAACTAAAACCCAAGTGAGATTTTCTGGCTAATCAAAATGGCGCCGTTGCCGGGGAGGCACGACAAGGGTAGATAGGTCTTCTTTGCCTTATGCTCTTGGTTTGTGTATATACTTGTTTTTCTTTACTTGTTTGATTTTCTGCTTCATTTTATTTGATATTTTTTCATAACTGTGATCTGACATATCTTTTGTTTCTCTCTTTCTTGCGAGGGCCCGACGAGCGAGAGCGGCATTCCTAGGAGCATCGGCGCACCCGAGCAAAGCGGAGGCCGCTCGCTTCTTCATCGAGCAGCAGGACAACGTATGAGAAGAGGAGCAGAATATTTGGAAGATCCTTTGAGGACTTTTAGCATTTTATTCCATTACCATTTTTGTAATAAGTTGTAATAATTTCCAGGAATTTGGACACTTGACAGATTTCGGGGTCTGTTTCGCCAAGTGCCGATGCACTTGGGGGGACCTCACCGTGTTTTGTTTTTATCGCTTTATTTTATTTTGTTTCACGTGGATTTTTGTCCTTGAGCCCATAGATTTAGGTTTCTATTTGATTGAGCCAAGTAGCATTAGGTCCAAAGCCCCTAATAGAATATATGTTCCTATATAACTCGCTTGGACTTAGACTAATAAATCTGTGCATCACGATAATAGAAGTTTCTGTTTAGGTCAGTTCTCGCATTGCATTCATATATATTAGTTTAAATTTATGCGTGGATCATATTGCATGTAGACTGCCGGAGAAAGGTACGCCTTCTATCTTGTGCATGCATTCATAGATTTCATCGCGCATCTGCTTTTCCGTATTCCTCCCTCTGTTTTTTGGACTTAGGAATAAAAAGGAAATCGGAAAATTCGTTAGACGTTTCATTGAAAATATCCAAAAAAATAAAATTTTAAAAATTTAAAAATTGGGACTGCTAATTGAACTTGACCATAAAATTTAAAAATTGGTGTGAGTTGGTTACGATCATCATCTCTAGATCATTAGCAGTCACCATCTGTTTCCCTTCTCGGCTTCACTTTGTTTTCTTCTCTTTATCCCTCCCTCCCACCCTTATTTGTCTTCTCCCCTTGTCATTTCTTCTCAAGTCGTGATGATGGATCGATGTTCTCTTCAACCGGATCTTGCGGCTCCATTTTTTCATCCACATCATTCTCGTTTTCCTTCCTATGAGGTCGGAACTCCGATCGACCTCTCTTCTCTTTCTCCTTCTCCCTCTACTCTATTCCCTCTTTCTACTGGGCATGCTGAGCTTGGAGTTGACACCCGTGGAGATCACATTGAGCAATTGCGAGCTTCAGACGACTTCTATGATGTGATGACGGATGAGAAGCCAGATTATGGAGCACAGTCAGCTTCTACATTGAGTCCCTTCATTCTAGACTTAGAATTCATTCAGAAACTAACAAAGTTTTCAGGGGAAGTGCACGAGGAGCCATATCTTCATCTTTCTGAGTTTGAGGAGTTTTGTGGATCACGATCATATTTATATATCACTTCTGAGGAGTTACAGCTTATGACCTTCCCTTTCACACTTCAGGGTAGAGCCAAGAGTTGGCACAGATGGTTGGGAAGGAAATTTGCTATGTGGGGTGACTTACGGTTTGAGTTTCTACAAAGATACTTTCCCTAGCGTAGAGCAGAGATGATGCAGTCCTTGATCACATAGTTTTCAGTAGACCCCCAGGAGCCACTGCATGAGGCATGGCCGAGGTTTCTTGACCTATTGAGGAGATTTCCTGAGCACGGACTTTCACCGATCGAACTTATTGATATCTCCATGAGGGGGATGACCGCTGATCATATAGCATTGGTCGTGACCTCGTGTGGCAGTTCACACCGCAGTTACAACATTGAGTTACTTGATGACATCTCGAGATCACTTTTACAGACCCCATCTTCACGAGATGCCATAGTCGGGACAACACATGAGGATGTTGCAGTACCAGTTGGGTGTGCCGCCATACATGAGGATACAGCTTCTACACACCCGACCGAGGACTTGGATTCTGTTGTGGCATAGATGATAGAGGAGATGACTACCACAGTGGAGGTTCTGACCCAGAGTCTACTCGAGTTCTTGTTGGTCTTCTAGCTAGAGTTCGAGTCAGCCCCAGAATTTTCAGTTGACAAGTCTTGGATATCAGATCTTCTGATATTCCAGGAGATGGAGGAGCCCCCACTACTACAGCCATCGATCCAGCCATTTCAGAGCCCAGTCCCGGATGACTCAACTTTTCTTTTGCAGAGATACTTCTCGGATAGATACCAGGACTCAGCCCAGCAGCTACAGCTTGATACAGGACTACACTTTAGGATGACTGATATAGAGAGTCCCGTATTCGAGCCTTTTGTCCTCCACTTTGATGAGACAGACAAATTTTTTGAGGACCAGATGTCAGCCAGCATTGCCGTAGAGCGAGGATCAGCCGCAGTCACCTTACCAGCCTCCGCGATGATGACCAGTACCTTCTCTTGCTTGTAGATTGTTGAGAGTCAGATTTCAGATGATGATGCAGCCTGGTGCATAGAGTGGGTGCTTGACAGCAGCGCATATGCCCTTATAGATCCTGATCCTCTACTCCCCACTGATGATCTTGCTTTTCTCCCCGAGGGTTATCTGCAGGAGAATGTCGTATATGAAGAGTACCCGGTTTCACCTTCTGAGAGTGTATCCGATCTGACGGACCATGAAACCGAGTCTTCCGATCACTCTGATTCTGAGTCTTCTCACCTCGACGACCCTCGCGAGGATGAGCCGATCTTTGAGATATTCGATGATGTTGCTGATTTTTCTCCATTATGTGCATCGGATATTAGTTTTCTTAGTGAGTCTCCTGATCTTGACTTTCCATACCTTTTTGAGACGGTGATTGACGTGGAGGATTCCATGACTGATCCTTCTTTCTCCACGTTTGATTTCTTCGGCTCTACCCTTCCACTCCATTCTGAACTCGATCCGATGATTTCATTTGTGCTACCGGATCCTGATTTTATCTTCTTATCTCTTTACCCAGTAGCAGACACCTGCCTGATTGCATACCTGGGTGTCATCGTTTACACTGTTGACCTCATTGTTGTTCTCATACCGAGACTACAACGACAGTACGGTATTCGTCTTACAGATGCCGTCCTGAACCTTGATATTGCATTGTCCTAGCCTTTGCGCCCAGCTAGGGGCGTAAACTCTAGCGCTTGTTGAGAGGCACCTCAACATTTTCTACTCTGTCTATACGTGTTTCGTCTTGATTTGTTCCTTGTTTCTTCCGCTTTTGTTTTACACCCCAGGTCTCGTTTAGGATTATTTTTGCTATACTTAGGATGTACTCTATCCTAAGTATAGGGGGGTGTAAACATCGAGTTGTTCATTCTCGTTCTGTTTCATTACTCTTGTTGTTGCTTATACTTAGGGATCCTTCAAACCTAAGTATATGGGGAGTAATGCCGTCCTTTTATCTTGTATTTATTTGTCTCAGTTTCTTCTATTCTCTTTCTTGTCCCTCAACTGTTGATATTCTTTTCTATACTTAGGGTTCTTTTACCCTAAGTATAGGGGGGACAAGTGGATTAGTTGATTTCGTGTATATTCTCTTCCTCGGTCTTCCCTGTTTGTACAGTCTTCTATACTTAGGAGCACTTGATCCTAAGTATAGGGGGGATCACCGACTTCCATTCATTTCATTTTTTATTCTTTGAGTCGTTGTAGTATAGGATTCTTTTCACTTTTCTATACTTCGCACGAGTTATGTCTTCCTTTGTCGCTCTTTGATGACTATGAGGCCATAGTTCAAGCTAAGTATAGGGGGTGTCGTATATATTGTATATATACTTTAGCCATAACTCATATTTTTGTAATTTAATAATATGGCTATTATTTATAAAATTGAAAAAAAGGTTTTGAAATGATTGTGAAAATGTTTGTAAAATTTTTGTAAAAAGTTTTGTAAAATATTTTGTAAAATGATTTGTAAAAATTATTTGTAAAAACCTTTGTAAAATTATTTTTTTACAAATGGTTTGTAAAATTTTTGTAAAATATTTTGTCACGTGGGATATAAATTATGGGTATAAAAATTATTTTTGTAAACTTATAAAATCCACATGTGAATAAAAGCCATAATTATTTGTAATTTATGTAATTTACAACTTGTATTTAAAATCCATGTATAAAATATGTATATAAAGTTCTTTTAAAATCCACTTGTAAAATTTGTACATAAAAGTGGTAAATAAAAAGTCTTTTTGTAAAACTTTGTATAATTCTTGTATACTCTTGTTGTATAAAACTCTTTGTAAAATGTGTGTAAAGTCCTTGTAAATTCTTGTAAATGTGTATAATTGATTATTGAAAATACATAAAAATTGAAAAAGATAAAATCCAAAAAGAATGCAAAATTCTTTGAAAAACTTTTCAAAAAGATTTTTGTCTTTTATTTTCTTCTCTTAAAAAGAAAACTTTTGTAAATATTTTCTTGCACGAGCATTTGCATTTTTTTAGAATAGTATTGACATCTAAACTAGTCTAGAATAAAATTGGAAAATGATGATTGGTTAAGACCTTAATCCACCTAATTCTCAGAGGAAACTTATAGGATTTGGGGTTAAGACTTTTCAGGTCCATTAGCGACTTAATTCTTTAAGTCCACTAGGCTTTGATCATATGTCATCTTGATGAGCCTAAGTAGAACACTTAACAACACACTCATGACTCTCGCAGACAATGGCTTTACTTGCTCCAGCACCTTACACTTAGCTCTCCACGGATGAGGTGGTGAGGAGGCAGTTTCCTTTGGCTTGGGGTAGCATATGAGGGTAGTACTTCTAGGCGGAACTTCTCTTCTTCTTATAGTGAAGGAAGTGCATCTCAACTTGGTCTGGTGGTTATGAAGTCTAAAGACAGAGTTGTGGGTTGCAATAAAGCTTCAAAAGAGCGATAGTCTACTGGCTCAAGAGGAAAAACTCCTTATGTATATGCTGCACCATGTAGATATGTTGTAAATATGCACATCAAAAAAAAGAAAGAAAGAAAGAAAAAGAAAAAAATGTGCAAAGAAAGAAAAACTCCAAAGAAGTGGTGGGTCGGATTGAAAATTTAATAATCCCACCGGAGTGTATATAGTCAATAAAGCAAAGCTTATGTATCACATGTTCTCATCTCATGAAGCTTGCAGCAGGAGACTTAGCTACACTGGTTGGGCTCCTAGGGATACGTGGCTACACTGGTCACGGTCCATTCTCTTCTTTCCCCCTCTTCTTGAGCCGGTTGAACTTGAACTTAGAAGGGAATACCCCGCTCCTCGAGGAAAGAGTTGCTAGACTGAGGAATTAGAGTTATCGGGTTGAGGGAGGTTGTTTCTTTGTTACTTCTGAGGTGGGGAGCTACATATCACTTACACAGTACAAGGAAAGATACATGGTCATTAGAGTTTGTGTATGTAGACTTGTTCTGATCTGGATTATTGATGAGTCTTGACCATAGAATGGTGGAACTTAGAGGCTATTGAGTCTTAAACCTAGATCCCAATAAGATTCCGGCAAACTAATAATCTAAAGGTCTGACCGAGCTCCATACTTCAATTTTATGAAGATAAGTTTAATAATCAATATTATTCTAAATTCTTTCCTTTCTCTTTTCTTATTTTTCTTTCTCACTTCTTCTTTGAATAAGTGTTTTCTAAAGGACTAACAAAGGTAAAGTATAGGGGAATGATGAATCCATGATTCATCATCTTTATTATTTTATTTTAGCTAGAATCCTTGGTAAAATACATGTGCATATTCATTAATTCTCATTATTTACCATTCACCATCTATTTATTAATAATGTATATTTATCATTCTTTTGAGCAAAAATAAAAGAATAAAGAAGAAAAGAAAAAGAAAAGAAATAAAGAATGTTTTTAAATGTTTTGTATATATATATATATTAATTACAAAAAATAAAAATAAAAATTATAAAATCTGAAAATAATCAAAATAAAATAAAGTATATATCACATAAGTAATTTATACATATTAATAAAGGTTCTTATTTATTTTACCTTATTTATTAATTTATTTTATTTATTAAAAATCATCATAAAATTATTTACTAAATCATTAACATTATTTATTTTCATTATTTTTTAATTTAAAACTATTTATTTATCTATTTATTTTATTTATCTCTTATTTAATCTGTTGTTTCGTCCTTTTCCCTATTTCGTCATTTTCTTTCTTCAGCCCAAATAAACGGCTCGTCGAGACGTTTTCTCCAAATTTTCTAGAAAGGGTCTTTAATCCGATTGAGTTGATTTCTTCACCAAAATAAAGATTTCACAACCCTCACTTGCCCATATGAATGTTCAAATTTCCCGCCTCGTTTTGCGCACCGAATTTTCATTCGAAATTTGACGTTTATCATCTTATAAATAAGACCCATCTTCTTCCTCCTCCCATCTTTGGCCATTTTCTCCATCTCCAAGGAGCCCCAATGTATCATGAGTGATAGCTGATCGTTGTTGAAGCGAGGAATGGTGCGAATCGGCCTTTGATCCGGCGATCCGTCGCCGTGCTCCACCTCGCCGGCGAGCTCGAGCCTCCGGCACCGCCGCGCCGTCGAGGCAACGACCCGGAGGTTTCAACTCCAGCACAGGCACTTCGTCCACCTCTGGTAACATTAGATCTGCAATTTACTTTCATTTTAGACATTATCATGATCCAATTGCAGTAGATCGACCTCTGATTAATCAGATCAGAGGTCCTTGTTCCCCTATCCATCACGTTCATGCCCTTTACCAATACCTCGCCGATCATCATTTCCACCTTCGTAGCCCTTTCGTTTTCTAATCTACCTCACACAACCTGACCCCCTCCGGCCACATACGGTGGCTGGAGTTTTGGAGTTCCTCCTCCGCGACGATGGATCTTCTCCACTCACCATTCCTCTGCTAATTTGGACTGAATCGGATCGCTACCTGCATGTCCTTCAAGAGATTTCATCCGCACAGTTTGAGCTTGTAATAGCAAACAACTTCATCCGAAGACAATGTGCATTGAATGATTAATTGTTGGATTCTTAAAAAAATATATAACAATTCGAAATGGATATGTAAGTGCGTTCTTTTTATTTCTAATCTAAAGCCTTACATTTTTATATGAAACACTGAAGTTGCGTTATTGTTTTGTGAAAAAGCTATATCAAGCATATTTTAATTGTGTATTGTAGAGGCTAATCCCGTTGATGCGTGTACATGATGAATGGAAATGGATGCATGCAATTTCTGATTGCAGATTATTGCTTTAACTAGAATTGACATTTACGATTCTGCTTATCTGCATCCGACTCCATCGAATCGAAAAGCATCTGATTACCCGCAGGTATCCTGGAAGGTGGCTTGAAACCAGTTCTCAAATCAGGGAAAGGAATCACTAGCATCATACTTTGACCCGAACATAGATGCCTGGAGCATCAGATCCGCCGCGTCTGATCGAAAACCATATGCAGATCTGAAGAAAAACCAGCCAGAAATCCACTCCGACCTTCAAGAAGAGAATCGACAGTTGATCCTTCATCGAGCAGAACCACCGCCATTGTGCGAGGATTTGGGAAGAACAAGGGAAGAGCTCCAGGTTCGCGCAATACCGTCTGATCAGATCCGAATCAACGTTTGAGAGCTGCCACCGCTTTATCAAGTCACGCTTGTCTCACGCGTGCATGACATTTTTTCTTGGGCATTTTGTCTCAACACCCTTTAGATTCCATCATTTTGTGAAAAGGTAAAGACCCTGAGTGGCTTTGCTCACATGAGCACATGATTGTCTGAAGCAATTGCATAATAACCCTCTTAATTTGTTTCAATTGCATCTATTCTTGTATTGTTGCAAAACACGTGAGTAGCCATATGTTAGTTTAGTGTTTTTACATATTTTGCTCTTTGATTTACTTCATTATTAGTAAATAGATATGAAGTTGTACCTAAATTGCATTTAGGTCCTTTTGCCATAGCTTTTTATTTCATTGTTAGTTTGCTTTAAAAATTAAAAAGATAAAAATTCAAAAAAACCCAGGAGTAGCTTGTTTAGATTCCCTCTTTTATTTCATTGCTTGTCTTTGAATTGAATAACCCTTACTTAATAATTGTTGCCTCCTTGAGTTCGACCCTAGGAGCTATACCAGGTTAATAACTAAATAGCAAAAATCCATCTTCTTCTTTGATCTCTTAGATTTGCATTTAATAATTGTTTGATTTAGTTGGTTTTTCTTTGGGTACGACGACATTCTCTATTAAATAACTAAAACCCAAGTGAGATTACCCGCCAATCATACATACTTCTAAAAATAATATAAAAATCTGAAAAATTAAATAAAAATAAAATAAAATCCTCCATTCATTATACAAAGCACATGTGTACGCATTACATCACCTATTTATTCTACACCTTTAAATAACTTATAAAAAAAATAAAATTTTATTATGCTCCTAAAAACATGTGACAAATAAATAAAATATAAAATAAAGGTATTTGTGTAAAAATTATAAAATAAAAATACTTATACATAATACATAGGTATAATATACATGTATATAATACTATCTACAGTTTATGCATTAATTTATTTTTTTCATAAAAATAATTAAAAAATATAGAAAAATAGATTGAAAAAAATAAAACTTTATTTTAAAATCATTAGCTATTTTTTATTGAATTTTCAATTATTTTGTACAACCGAATTTTCTGATTGGTTTAGGAGGGTTTATTGACTCCAGTCAACGCCCCCGCCTAGATTGGGTGGGGTCGAAGTCACTTCTTTGGAGCTTCTTCTCTGACTTTTCCCACCCAATTCCGAGCTCCTCTTTCCTCAAGATTCAGACCCAAGATTCCTCGTATATCCTAGATTCTCACGGGTCCCTTGGACGATCCGAATCTCCGTAGGGTATCGTGCGCCATGCTGAACTTTCTAGGCCCCTTAGCTGCCTATAAAACCCTTTCTTCCGCCTCCTAGCACCGCAACTCGTCCCCCGCTCCCCATTTTTCCCTTGCCATCTTCATTGAAGTGACACCCATCGGAGGACTGGCTTAGGATCCTTAGGGAGTCGCCTTTAGGCTCGTAGCTCGACATGGCCGAACCTTTCCGCCGCCTATAGCCTCCCCGCCCACCGCAGCTTGGTCGAGACCATCATCCCAACATCCACCTTCGTCTGAAGCACAGGAATGCATTCCAACCTTCAGGAATCGACTCTAGACTTATGTCGCGACCCCGATTCTCGGGCCGTTGGATCCTCCCATATCCGGATCTGGTTACTCAACAATAATTTATTCGGCAATCACAACTAACATTCAGAAACAAACTGCAAATAAAATTACTCAGAAGAAAGTATTTTAACATTTTTCCATTCATAAAATAAAGTTCAGATGATACACTGTCCCAGTATAACCATTTACATGTACATCAGTATGAAAGGAAAATATACAAAAGATTACTAACTACCTTAAAAAGTAAAGCTACTGTGGTTGGTTGGATGTCTAGTATGTAAGCTGGATGGATTTTTAAAGTCCTTGCGATGACTCACTGACACCTGTTCGGTTTTCCATAAATCATAGGATAAAAATTAGCGAAAGCTAAGTAACGAAGAAGAGAAAAGCAACAAATTGTGTAATTTTGCAAAACTTGTTATCGCCAAAGGTTTCATTCCTTCTTGTTAATTTAAGTCCTATTCCTTTCTATTCCACGTCAGGGATTAGTCCATGGGAATTACCTCACCACTATAAGGACTCCGAAGCTGTGGACACTTCGGGATTGGAGTAGGGATGTCAGCGGGTCGGGTTTGGGGCGGGTATTACTATTCCCAATCCATACCCATTTATAATATCACTCCCCATACCCGCCCATTTATTAAGCGGGTAATTTCTAGAGGGTACCCATATACCCGTCGGATACCCGTGTACCCAATGGGTACCCATATCTTCAACAAGGTAAATCTTAAGTTGTTTGTAACTGTATACAAGATTTTCACAGATAAACGAAATAGAGTGAGATTGTGTAATATGGTGATTCATAAAAATGTGCAATTCAAAAAATATGTTAAGTGTTTAACTCTTTTGTATTGATAGTTTTATTTATTGAAGATGCAAAAAGTTAGTTAAATAAGAAAAAATGGATGGAGAGGAGAAAATTGAGTTTGATATTTATACATGTAGATCGATACATATTAGATATGAAATGAATTTGGGTCTAGTTTGATTAAAATGCAGCATACACATATATCTTTATATATATTTTTTATTCGGGTTTGGGGCGGGTTCGGGTTCGGGTACACATAAGGCAATCCCAAACCCATACCCATACCCGCATGGGTAGTCAATTCAAAACTCAAACCCGTCCAAAAGTAAATGGGACGGGTTTCGGGTCCTTAAATGGGTTGGGTTTGGGTCGGGTACCCAATGGGTAGACCCAGATTGACATCCCTAGATTGGAGATTGCGTTGATCTTGGTAAGCTTATGTCGCCGCACGACGCCTCAATCAATCCTCCAATACTACCCTGACAATTTTTCTTTTCTTTTATTAAATAGGGTCTCAAACCCTCAGCCTGGAAAACAAATGAGCACACCATCCTCGAGGACTCGGTTGCTTAAAACCTCAGGCTAACATTCAATCATATAACCTAGCGGTTTTAAATGCATAATATCGTGACCCAGCCGCTATTAAACCACCCGTGCCTCCACATGGCATGATCACATCTTCCGTCGTTCAACCCGAAGATATTGGCTCCCGGTACCACGCGTTGCAAATAATTCATTTCGTGCGCACTTATCATAACAGGACAACCATGTACCACCTAGGTAGGAAAACGCCAATATGTTGTCCTTCCGACAATCCTACAGGTTGCATGCCCGACCTGTAGTTGTACTCCCAGTCATCCTTAACGTGACATATGATCCTTTTCAGGATCTAACTCAAACCACATCAATTCCCATGATGTAATTGTTTCGTTGCATAGACTCACATATATATTATTCATAACCATATATACTCGTATTTATGCCTATTTTAACTCCCAAATCCTAACTTTCAAAGCCAACGCATCGATTTGATGCTTAAACCTTATTTTAGTGGGAATCACAAAGCAATTCTTCAGACTTTCAATAATAGCCAAAATTATGGTTCTCCATAGCAAAGAACGTAAAAATCAAAAATTTCAATAATCTCAAATGAAAACTCAACAACAAAAGGAAGGATTTCGTTACCTAATCGAGCTCTCTCTCGTGTATGCAAGGATTTATCGTGTTTCATTTTTAGAAAGGCTATTTTAAGGCTCCTGAAAAGATCGAATTTCATTTTCATATCAAAAATGCTAAGAACGTGTCAAGAACGCGAAGAACGAACGAAGAACGCGAAGAACACGAAGAACGCCAAGAACGTATTTTCTCTTAAAAATTCGACAGAGTTTCCCCTTATATCAGGACATATTTCTCGGAAAAATTCGGCAGAGTTTCCCCTTATATTGGACATATTTCTCGGAAAACTTCGGCAGAGTTTCCTCTTATATCTGGACATATTTCAAAATAAAAACGAAAAGAGTTTCCTCTTTAAAATCAATCGAGAGAAAAATAACAACGAAACTGAAAGAATATACTCAAACAACAAGAGATGAAGAATCGATAGACACCACGCATCTTAGGTGAGTGAACGTGTAACGAATCACAGGCTCACTGACGTGCATAGCTGCCCGCACCTAAGTAGGGTATTACAGAGATTTCTCCATCAAAATAATTATAAAAGTATAATAGAAAGAATAGAAATATAAACGATGGAGAATCGGTAGACACCACGTGTCTTAGATGAGTGAACATGTGACGAATCACAGGGTCACTGACGTGCATAGCCGCCCACACCTAAGTAGGGTGTTACACAGATTTCTCCTTGAACCACAACAGGAAAACGAATCGGAAAGAAAGATGAATCAGACAAAACTTGGAAGAATAAGAGGACGAATTGAAAGCTTAGCTTACGAAGCAAACTAAGAGAGGATCATACCTTTCTCCTCCTCGTTCTCCCGACAACGCTTCGCTGACGCTCCTCCCTCGCCTCCCACTCCTCCTCCCGACCTCTCGATCCTAGCCCTTGGGGTGGTGGTAGTAATGGAAGTCGTAGAGAATGAATGGGTGGCGGGGTCTATTTATAGTCTCCCGAAAGCCAATAACCATGGTTAGAAAACTATGGTTCAGACCTTAATCATGGTTTAGTGGCCCATGATTTTGGCCCATGATTTTAGCCAAAACTTATCTCAAATTTGGAGCTTAAGTTAGAACATTCTAGATGATTCTAGATTCGTTAATGACGCTTAATTAACACTAATTGTGATTAACTTTCACTAATCGTGATTTAACTTTCGCGGCTTACGCTTATCTTTTGCTAACTATTGATTAGTGTTTACTAATGATTATTAGAGATTTTCAATCCGTCATTAGTTTCATTAATCATGTTTAATTAGTCTTAATGACAGTCATTATGGGTTAATAACATTTTAGCCTTCCTTCTTTTTTTCGAAAATCATAACAATTCGAAACGAAGTCTGATTTACACGAAACAAATGTTGTTGGTTTTCTCTTGACGAGCCGGATCTTATTATATAGGATCCGAGATATGCCAACTTCAAAGCTTTACAATTATAACAACCTTAAAGAAAGTCTCGTCCTCGAGACTAGAAATGCAGGAATAACAACCTTAAAGAGGATTGAAACCATAACAACCTTAAAGAGAATGAACGTCCTTTCATTTATAATGAACATATACATAATACATAGTGTTATCATTCAAACTAGTACGGGTATTTCTCTCTCATTTTTGCCTTAGGTTCCCATGTGGCTTCTTCAAACTCTTGGTTCTGCCACAATACTTTAACTAGAGGCACCTCTTTGTTTCTCAACTTCTTAATTTCCCTGTCAAGTATTTACACAGGTATCTCTTGGTATGTCAAGTCTGGCTCAACAAAGGAGTAGTACACCTTCGTCCATAAAGTGCTTCAAATGATGCCATGCCAATACTTGTATGGTAACTGTTGTTGTATGTGAATTCTGCAAGAGGTAAAAGTTTAATCCATGATCCCTTCCATTCTAAGGCACACGCTCGTAGCATATCCTCTAGTGTCTGAATCGTACGTTCTGACTGGCCGTCTGTCTGTGGATGATATACTGTGCTTAAGCATAACTGTGTACCTAAGGCTTTCATGAAGTTCTCCCAATAGTGTGAGGTAAATCGTGAATCTCGATCGGAAATTACTTCCTTTGGGATATCATGGAGGCGAATCACATGTATAATATATAACTCAGCAAGCTGGTCTGGAGTGAAAGATAAGCTTATCGGAATAAAGTGTGCTACCTTTGTCAGATGATCTACTATAACCCAGATACTATCTTTACTACCAGTCGTCTGAGATAAGCCAGTAACGAAATCCATGGAAATACTTTCCCATTTCCATTCAGGTATAGGAAGGGGTTGAAATAATCCCGGTGGCTTTTGGTGTGAAGCCTTTACCTGCTCGCAAGTGCAACATGCATTCACAAACTCAGCAACATCTTTCTTCATTCCCGGCCACCAAAAGTATGAATGAAGATCCTTATACATCTTTGTAATTCCTGGATGAATAGATAGTCTTGAGCAGTGCGCTTCTCGTAAGATATCTTTCCTTAGTTCAGGTGTGTTTGGTACACAAACTCTGTGATGGTTATACAGTAACCCATCTTGTATCATGAATCCCTCTATCTTATTCTTCTCTAGTTGTTGTCTCAAGTCTTTAAGGACTGGACCATCCTCCTGTCCTTTCTTTATTCTATCCCAGATCTCTGGTTTGTATTGGTGAGGACTAGTTATAGTATCAAAACTACAATCAAATGGTTTCCATTCGCTTAACGTTGATAGTAAACCCCAGAAGTGGGTAACACTCACCAATCCATGTGAATAAGTTCTTCTACTAAGGGCATCTGCTATGATGTTCCCCTTACCGGGGTGGTAGGAGATAGTGCAATCATAGTCTTTCAATAACTCTAGCCACGGTCTTTGTCTCATATTGAGTTCCTTCTGATCAAATAGATATTTCAAGCTTTTATGATCAGTGAAGATTTCAAAAGTAATACCACAGAGGTAATGTCTCCATATCTTTAAAGAAAAAACAACAGCAGCTAATTCAAGGTCATGTGTTGGGTATTTCTTTTCATTTGTCCTCAGTTGTCGTGATGCATACGCAACTACCTTACCATGTTGCATAAGAACTGCTCCAAGTCCTTCTTTAGACGCATCAGTGTACACTGTAAATCCTTCACTCTCAGAGGATAGAGTAAGGATTGGTGCAGATGTTAGGCTTTCTTTCAGTATCTGAAAACTAGCTTCACATGTATCAAACCATAAGAATGGAACCTCCTTCTGAGTTAGTCTAGTCATTGGCAATGCTATTCGTGAAAAGTCCTTCACGAATCTTCTATAATATCCAGCTAAACCCAGAAAATATCGTATTTCTGTGACAGTCATCGGGAGTTCCCAACTCATCATCGCACTAACCTTTGTAGGATCAACTGATATACCTTCCCCAGAAATAACGTGGCCTAAGAAAGATACTTCGGATAGCCAAAAGTCACATTTGTTATATTTAGCATACAATTTGTTCTTCCTTAGAGTTTCAAGTGCCTGCTTGAGATGGTGTTCATGCAGATATTTATCCTTGGAGTAATAAGCACATAATCAATAAATACTACTACAAAGTGATCTAAGAACTCCTTGAATACTCTATTCATGAGATCCATGAAGGCTGCTGGGGCATTTGTTAGTCCAAAAGGCATAACTAAGAATTCATAATGCCCGTATCTAGTTCGAAAAGTTGTCTTGGGAATATATGTAACTGATGGTATCCAGATCTTAAATCAATCTTGGAATACACAGTTGAACCCTGTAACTGATCAAAGAGATCACCTATTCTTGGCATAGGATACTTGTTCTTTACGGTTTTCTTGTTTAGTTGTCTATAGTCAATGCATAACCACATTGACCCATCCTTTTTCCTAACAAATAAGACAGGTGCACCCCATGGTGAAGTAGTAGGACGAATGAATCCTTTATCTAACCGTTCTTGCAACTGTACCTTTAATTCTCGTAACTCAGCTGGTGCCATCCTATACGGAGGGATAGAGATAGGCTGATTATCAGGTATGAGAGAGATTTTAAATTCAATCTCTCGCTCAGGTGGAAATCTAGGTAGTTCCTCTGGAAATACATCAGAAAACTCGCACACTATAGGTATATCTTCCATCATTCTGTTTGACCCTTTTGTAGTGATTACATAAGCTAAATAACCTTGGCACCCTTGCTCTAACAAGTGTTGTACCTTTAATGTAGAGATATATTCGATATTATCATTGGATGTCTTTCCAATGAACTGGAACTCTATCGAGTTAGGAAGGTGAAACGTTACTGTCTTCTGAAAACAGTCAAGACATGCATAATGCCTTTGTAGCCAACCCATCCTTAGGATAAGATCAAAGTCCTCCATTTCTATTAGTAGTAGTGAAACAGGTTACTGATGTCCTGCTATCACTACTATGCAATTATCCAGGATTTATCGGGTTATAAATATTTGTCCTCCTGGTCCCTTGATCATATAGGACTGTTGTACTTATACGGGTATCTTACCCAAAGTGGGTGCTAACCGTCAAGCAATAAATGAATGTGAAGCAACAGAATCAAATAAGGCATGTACTGAAAAGCCATGAATAGTAACGGTACCTCGTACGACTGTGCCTGAATTGTAGCCTTGTTCTTCAAGAATTGCATTGAGCTGGCCATCAGGAATAGGCAAATTAGAATGCACAACATTTTGTGGTGGCTGCTGCGTAGGAGACGCTCCTTGCGAGCCACGAACTCTACCATGTCTTCCTCCGCGTGTTGCTCCATTGCTCAGGGTGGATGTTATACTGTTAATCGGAGTTGGTTTAAACCCTGAACCTCTCAACTGCGGACAGTCTTCCCTAATGTGACCTTTTTGATGATAGTGATAACATGCACGTGTTCCTGTATGAGCTAAAGACCCAACCACAGAGGTACTAGTTCCTGGTGCTGAGTTACGGGGGTATAGTGGAGGTCTAGAGAAACCCCCTCTTCTTGATAATTCCCGGACTAAGGTCTGTGGTGAGCTTATATTGGAATCGACTAGATGATAATGATTGTCTCTTCGGTTATAATTCACCTTACGTTTGGATGGTCCACCAGTAAAGTAAAAGCTTCTTCTTTGGGGGTTTTCATCCCTCTCCATCTCAATACGAGAGGTGATATCCATGGCTTCATCTACAGTGGTGGCTCTAAAACCTGCAAGCTTCTCTCTCAAATCTCCCTGAAGACCGCTAACAAATTTGGTAAGCCACTCTTGTGGTGAAGCTTCTAAAGCTGGGGAGTAACGTAGTAGCTCCGTAAAGTGAATATGATAATCTTGTACATTCTTGGATCCATGGGTCAAAGAATCTAACTCCCTCCTCTTCAATTCTTCCCAATGGGAGGGACAGAAGTGGGCTCGGAACCTCTCTTCAAAAACATCCCATAGAACAGGATCTGCTAATTTCTTGGAAATGGCTCTCCACTATCGTCTTGCATAGTCTGCTAAGGAGTAATCAGCAAAGTGCACCCAAGTATCTGTTGTTACGTGTATTATTCTCAACATCCTGTTGACGTCATCAAGCCATAGTTCTGCCTTAGCAGGTGTCTCTATGCCTTTAAATCGAGGAATCCTTCCCTTTCGGTATATATCTAGTAATGTTTGTGTCTAAGAAGGGCCTTCTCCATTACTACTTCAGACTAGGTAGGAGCAGACTCAGTTGAAGGATGGTAACTAGATTCTTCCTCAAAAAGATGGACAGAACCTTCAATCCTGGCATCCGCAGGCTTAGATGCCACAGGTCTCTCAGCTTGTGCATTGAGCCTCTCCTCCAATGCTTGCTGCCTTTGCCCCATGTATAGGAGCATTGCCATCAAAGCCGCTAATTGCCTAGACAAATCTTGGTCTGCCATGATCCTGAGATGAGTCAAGGTAAAAGGTCAGATTTATATATCTTAGCATGATGTACATAAGGGACAATAACTTGTGAATGTTACTTCAGTCAGTTATTAAGATCAAAGGATCTTAATACAATCTTAGTTTTCTGAATATCACTAATAGTTGTTAATTACTAAATAAATTACTGGAGTAACCTTGCTCTGATACCAATTTGCCGCGACCCCGATTCTCGGGCTGTCGGATCCTCCCATATCCGGATCTGGTTACTCAGTAATAATTTATTCATCAATCACAACTAACATTTAGAAATAGACTGCAAATAAAAATACTTAGAAGAAAGTATTTCAACACTTTTCCATTCACAAAATAAAGTTCAGATGATGCATTGTCCCACTATAACCATTTACATGTACATCAGCTTGAAAGGAAAATATACAAAAGATTACTAACTACCTTAAAAAGTAAAGCTACGGTGGCTGGCTGGATGTCTAGTATGTAAGCTGGATGGATTTTTAAAGTCCTTGCGATGGCTCACTGACACCTGTTGGTTTTTCCACAAATCATAGGATAAAAATTAGCGAAAGCTAAGTAACGAAGAAGAGAAAAGCAACATATTGTGTAATTTTGCAAAACTTGTTATCACCAAAGATTTTATTCCTTTTGTTAATTTAAGTCCTATTCCTTTCTATTCCACGTCAGGGATTAGTCTAGGGGAATTACCTCACCACTATAAGGACTCCGAAGTTGTGGACACTTCGGGATTGGAGATTGCGTTGATCTTGGTAAGCTTATGCCGCCGCACGCCGCCTCAACCAATCCTCCAATACTACCCTGACAATTTTTCTTTTCTTTCATTAAATAGGTCTCAAACCCTCAGCCTGAAAAACAAATGAGCACACCATCCTCGAGGACTCGGTTGCTTAAAACCTCAGGCTAACATTTAATCATATAACCTAGCGGCTTTAAATGCATATTATCGTGATTAAACCACCCGTGCCTCCACATGGCATGACCACACTTCCGTCGTTCAATCTGAAGATATTGGCTCCCGGTACCACGCGTTGTAAATAATTCAGTTCGTGCGCACTTATCATAACAGGGCAACTGTGTACCACCTAGGTAGGGAAACGCCAATACGGGTTCCTTCTGACAAACCTACAGGTTGCATGCCCGACCTGTAGTTCTACTCCCAGTCAACCTTAACGTGACGCGCGATCCTTTTCAGGATCTAGCTCAAACCACATCAATTCCCATGATGTAATTCATTCGTTATATAGACTCACATATATATTATTCATAACTATATATACTCGTATTTATGACTATTTTAACTCCCAAACCCTAACTTTCAAAGCCAACGCATCAATTTGATGCTTAAACCTTATTTTAGTGGGAATCTCAAAGCAATTCTACATACTTTCAATAATAGCCGAAAATACGATTCTTCATAAAAAGAAAATAAAAATAAAAAATTTCAATAATCTCGTATGAAAATCCAACAGCAAAAGGAAGGATTTCGATACCTAACCGAGCTCTCTCTCGTGTATGTAAGGCTTTATCGTGTTTCATTTTAGAAAGGCTATTTTAAGGCTCCTGAAAAGATCGAATTTCATTTTCGTATCAAAAATGCTAAGAACATGCCAAGAATGCGAAGAACGAACGAAGAACGTGAAGAACACGAAGAACAGGAAGAACGCCAAGAACATATTTTCTTTTAAAAATTCGGTAGAGTTTCCCCTTATATCGGGACATATTTCTCAGAAAATTTCGGCAGAGTTTCCCCTTATATCGGGACATATTTCTCGGAAAATTTCGGCAGATTTTCCCCTTATATATGGACATATTTCAAAATAAAAACGAAAAGAGTTTTCTCTATAAAATCAATCGAGAGGAAAATAACAACGAAATTGAAAGAATATACTCAAACAACAAGAGATGAAGAATCGATAGACACCACGCATCTTAGGTGAGTGAACGTGTGACGAATCACATGCTCACTGACGTGCATAGCCGCCCGCACCTAAGTTGGGTATTACACAGATTTCTTCATCAAAATAATTATAAAAGCATAATAGAAAGAATAGAAACATAAACGATGGAGAATCGGTAGACACCACGTGTCTTAGATGAGTGAACGTGTGACGAATCACAGGGTCACTGACGTGCATAGCCGCCCACACCTAAGTAGGGTGTTACACAGATTTCTCCTCGAACCACAACAGGAAAACGATTCGGAAAGAAAGATAAATCAAACAAAACTTGGAAGAACAAGAGGATGAATTGAACGTCTAACGTACGAAGCAAACTAAGAGAGGATCATACCTTTCTCCTCCTCTTTCTCCCGGCAGCATAATGACCCGGAAAATGACCAAGACTTAGGTAAATGAAATAGAGATAGGGTCGTTGCGACCCGAGTCTCGGAGATCAATCAGCTCAACAAGAAAAATGAAGGACAGACCACCAAACAGAGATAAAAATCAATCAACACAAATAGTGGCCCTGGCTATGAGATTAGACTGGTGTAGCATCCAGGGTCGGACTCGGGAAGAAATGAAGAAAATATAAACAAATATTTTTTTGGTGGATTTTTAATATTTTATAATTTTTTGGATTTTTAAATATGAAGGAAAATAATAAAAAGGTGAAAACAATCACATTCAACCAATTATTTAAATGCTCAAAAATGATCCAAAAATTCCAACAAAAATATTTTTAGGTTTTATGGATTTTTTACTGTTTTTACTGAATTTTTGAGGATTTTATAATTTTTATGAAATTTTCCAAAAATCAAAGAAGGCAGAAACAAAGGCAAACTATCCAGCCAGGTTTGGAGGGCCAAATTAAAATATAAAATGGTCCTAACAGAGCCTGGAGGTATTTTTTACAAAAAGTAGAAATAATAAGGAAAATGCAGAAAAAGAGTTTATTATTTTTGGAATTTTCTACTATTTTTAACAATTTTTATAAGTTTTAAGGGGTTTTCAATTTTTAGGGTTTTTATATATCCAAAAATATCCAAAAATGCATAGAAATTCAAACACACAAAAATTAACAACTCGTAATTTTTTTAGAATTTTTGAAAGAGTTTTAAGATTTTGTTGGATTTAATAATCTGAACAGACAAAAAAACAAGGGTTTTTGAATTTTAGAAATAATAAAATGACTCAAAAATGTACCCAAAAATTAGGGAAAATTTTACACAGTGGCAGGAGCCATGTATCCAATTTTCACAAAATTTCGATTGAATTTGATATTTATTTAAATCCAAAACAAGTACATAGTGCACAAGGACCTATTCGCAATAAAAATATAATCCAGGGGCTGAACTGTAACAAGTTCAGAAAGATGGGGGGTCCTCGTGCAAAAAGTCTAAGATCCCACGTGCAAGGCACGTGGTCTGGGCATAGAGGGACCTATCTGCAATGAAACTTACTTTCGAGGACTAAATAGCAACATGTGCTAAACATCCAGGGGAGAAGTTGTAAAATACCCAAACAAATTCAACACATGTCAAATAAAATCCTTCATAGAGGTATGGATGCAATTATCAAAAAGTATTTTTCATTTATTTACACATCCAAACAACAGCCTAGAACATGCAAATTCTCCAAAAACTCACGTGACAAAGCACGTGTTCCACGTAGATAGGGACGAAAATGCAAATATAATAAAGGTCCATGTCCTAAGTGCAATTATCATAAACTTAAAACAACTACTTAAACTAATTACAGGACTAGAAAGTAAATGATAGAGTAGGAGGGGCCTAAGAGTAATTTACCCCTATTTATTATCCGATGGCTGGAGTGGCGCCACATGGAAGATCTGACGTCTGAGGTAGCGGGCGTTGCTGCGAAGGAACACTGGCTCGGATCTAACGGCGGAGAGTCAGCCACGTGTGCTATCTGATGGTCGTGGATCAAGGGCTAACCCTGCGCTGGATGAAGGGCGATGAAGCGGCCACGTGTTGATCGGACGGTGGCTGATAAGGGCCTCTTCTTCGCCTAGATCGAGCGGTCTGGATGAGATCTGGCGAGTCGGGGCTGAACGGACGGCTCTGGAGGCTCCTGGAAGAACACGGCTCCGACGAACTTCGTCGGAGCACCACGGCTACGCTGGTCCTCCTCGGGGGCTGCAAATGGGTGCAACGGATTCGCCGCAGCCTCCCGCAGATGGTGAACTCCTCCGATGACGCCAAGAAACTCCAAGGAGCCCCGGCGACGACGGCGGAGCTGGGCTCCTGTGCGCGAATGCTGCGACCCTCAGATGGGCCTCGTCTGACCTGAAAAATGACACAGGAAGCTTGTTGGGTCAAGGGCAAAGTGTCTCGACCCGGTTAGGGGTGGTGTTGTGGTCAGATGAGGCGAGATGGTCGATCTCCGACGAAGCGTCGGCGGTGAAGATCGAAGTCCCTGCTCCGGGGCGAGACAGGGGGTACGAGTGGGTGCAGAAGGTGAGGAGAAGTCTCGTGGGTGCGATGGTCGAGTCCGATGATCGGGTGACTGAGATGGTCGGAATCGTCGAACGACGGCGAACGGAGGAATTGGGCGAAAATGGAAATTAGCGAAAACTAGAAGGAATTAGGGTTACCGGATGGTTGGGTTCGAATGGGGATGAGCTCCTGGAGCTCGGCTCGTTGCCTCGAGGGTCGACGAAGGCCCGAGGCTCAAGCGCAGCTCTGGGCAGCGCACGGCGGCGAGAAGCTACCGGATCAGTGGCGGAGCGGTCATTTCCTCTCTTCGACACTTGCCTCGCTCAGCTGTCACTCTGGGGAGTCTAGTGGAGGTCATAGGAAGAAGGGGAAACGCCAAAGATGACTGGGAAAATGCAGCGGAGCTCAGCCTAAATAGTGCTAGGGGTCCATCTAGATGGGAGTCGGGCACACACGTCGAGGCACGGACCCCTAAGATCCACCCCGGGCGTGGGTATCGGATCTGCAAGGAAGTATTAGGACCCGGAATTTAGGGTTTTAGTGGTCGGATCAAGCGAGGAAAATAAGGAGAAATCGGGTCCGGCGCTGGATCCGCCGGGGAAGAAGTCCGCGGGGGGAGTTGACCGGGGTCAACAATCCCCCGTGGACCAATCAGATTATTCCAATTTTAAATTATTTAGAATTTAGTTAAAAATAATAAATGACTTATTTTCGAAAAACTCCAAACATGAAAAATGTTTATTTATTTTCAAACTATTTTTTGTGATATTTATTTATTTATTTAAAAAATATTTTATGTATTTACAAAATATTATTATTATATACATGTATATACATATGTATTTTTTATTTTTAATTTTTAATTGTTTATTTGTATACACATTATTCCAACTTTATATTTTATTTATTTATAATATAAAATTTGGAATAAAGGGGTATTTTTATTTTATTTTTATTAATTATTTACAAGGGTTAAATAAATACTTTTATTTATATACATATATGGTATATATATACAATGTGGCTTTGATGTTTATTTTTATTTATTTTTATTTTTATTTTATTTTTATAGTTTTTATTTTATTTGTATACACTATAAAATATGGAATATGTACATATTTTTATAGAATTTTATTTATTTATTTATTTATAGGGACAAATAAGTATATAAGTGATTCTATGGCTTATGTACAATGGTGAAGGGATTTTTATTTAAAATAATTTTGTTTTGTTCATTTTTATTTTAATTTAATATTTACAAATATATACATCTTTACAAAAATATATTTTTATTTTATTTAGAGGAAAATAATTTTTTTATTTATTTACATGTATATGTACAAACACATGAGTTGCCCTATCTCCCTCTACTTGGTTCTTTTTGTGGTCAAGCCCATGCTGAGCCCTCCCTTGGGATTAGGTCGCTCAATATTTATTCTAAATATCTTCCTCTTTTTCTTTTATTTCTTTATTCTTTTATTTATGCACAAAAACATGCTAATAATGCATATTTACACAATGCATGCTATTTGACAATTATTATTATTTACAGGAATATACATGTGTTTTGCATAGGTTTTGTAGCTAAAATAAAAGAATAAAGAGTGATGAATGGGTATTCATCACCCCCCTAAACTTAAATTTGCTAATCCCTTAGCAAACACTTATTTGAAAAAGAAGTGAAAAAGAAAAAGAAAAAGAAAAAGAGGGGAAAGAGCATGGATCAATGCTGATTATTAAACTTGCCTTCATTAAATTGAAATATGGAGCTCGATCAGATCTTTGGATTATTAATGTGTCGGAACCTTATTTGGACTTAAGAAAAATCTAACAGCCTCCAAGTTCCACCAATCTATGGGGAAGACTCCTCAATAAACCAGATCAGAACAAGTCTACATACACAAACTCTAATGACCATGAATCTTTCCTTGTACGGTGTAAGTGATATGTAGCTCCCCACCTCAGAAGTAACAAAGAAACAACCTCACCCAACCTAGTAACTCTAATGCCTCGATCTAGCGACTCTTTCCTCGAGAAGCGGGGTATTCCCTTCTAAGTTCAAGTGCAACCGGCTCAAGAAGAGGGGGAAGAAGAGAATGGACCATGACCAGTGTAGCCATGTATCCTTGGGAGCTCTAACCAGTGTAGCTGAGTCTCCTGCTGCAAGCCTCATGAGATGGAACATGTATACCATAAGCTTTTGCTTTATTTGACTATATACACTCTGGTGGGGTTATTAAATTTTCAATCCGACCCACCATTTTTTTGGAGTTCTTTTATTTTTGCATATTTTTTTATGTGCAACTGTACAACATATCTACATGTTGCAGCATATATACAAGGAGTTTTTCCTCTTGAGCCAGTAGACTATCCCTCTTTTGAAGCTTTATTGCAACCCACGGCTTCTGTCTTTAGACTTCATAACCACCAGACCAAGTTGAGACACACTTCCTTCACTAGAAGAAGAAGAGAGGTTCCGCCTAGAACTACTACCCTCACATGCTACCCCAAGCCAAAGGAAACTGCCTCCCCACCACCTCATCCGTGGAGAGCTATGTGTAGAGTGCTGGTGCAAGTAAAGCCATTGTCTCTGAGAGTCATGCGTGTGTTGTTAAGTGCTCTACTTAGATTCATCAAGATGACATATGCTCATAGCCTAGTGGACTTAAAGAATTAAGTCATCATGGACCTGAAAAGCCTCAACCCTAAGCCCTATAAGGTTCCTATTATGATTAGGTGAATTAAGATCTTAATCAAGCTCCATTTTCCAATTTAATTCCAGGCTAGTTTAATTGTCAACTATAATCCAGGAAAAACTATACAAATATTTACAAGGATGCTATTTACAAATATTTACACATCTGCAAAATTTTTGAAAAATGTTTTGAAACCATGGAAGTATGCATGAATGCAAGTTTTGCAAAATATGTACAAAAATTTACACAAGGTTTTTGCAAACTTTTAATTTTCAAAACATTTTGGAAAAATTTTGTACTATATACATAATTTTGGTATGCACATATTTACAATCTATTCACACAAAAAGTTTTTACAAACATTTTTATAAAAATAATTTTGTACAATAGCTATGTATGTGCAATAAAAGAATGTTTATTTACAAGGAAAAATTTTTAATTTGTACGGATTTTTGGGTTTTTAGCCATTTTTATTTATTAACACACTCACACAAAGTACGAGTTATGGCTGAAGTATATATGAAATATATACACACCCTCCTATACTTAGCTCGAACGATGTCCTCAGAGTGATCAGGAGCAATGAAGAAGACATAACTCGTGCTTAGTATAGGGAAGTGAAAAGGAATGACTATATACAGAGATGAATCAAAGAATAGAATGAGGAGAACTCGGTGTTTTCCCCCTATACTTAGGATTAAGTAATCCTAAGTATAACAAGTTGTACATGAAGGGAAATCCGAGTGAAGGATGTACAGAGTCTACCCCCCCCCCCCATACTTAGGGCGAAATATCCCTAAGTATAGGCAGAAAAACAGGGGTAGAAAGAATCAAAAGAATACCCGAGAGTCCTACATCCCCCCTATACTTAGGGTAAAGCACACCCTAAGTATAGCATAATCATAAGATGAGAGAATGGATGTGGGACTAAAGAATAGAGTGATATGGACAACTGGATCTATACAGGTCGGAAGAACAGTGATAATCGGGCGTGAGATGCAATAGATGTGAGTCAAGAGACCACATCTTACGCAAAGTGAATAGGGGCAACATCAACGACCCTCGGCTCATGATTTAGATATGGCTTGAGCCGCTGGCCGTTCACTCGAAAGGTACTCTCAGAAGACAACTCAGATATGTCAATACTCCCATTGTCGTGTACCTTTCTCACTAAATACGGTCCCTTCCATTTGCTCTGTAGCTTCCCTGGGAATAATCCAAGCTTAGCATCAAACAGCCATACTCTCTGTCTTGGCTTAAACTGCTTGTGGCTGATATGAGAATCATGCCACTCCTTTACTCTCTCCTTATAATGTAGGCTGTTTGAAAAGGCGGTATCACGAAGCTCCTCCAGGGTTGCTAACTCTGCCCTCCTCTGATCTTCTACACTATCTGGATCCAAAAGTATATCTGTGACTGCCCAAAGCGACCTATGTCTCAGCTCAACAGGTAAATGGCACGGCTTGCCATAAACGAGGCGAAAGGGAGATGTACCCAAAGGAGTCTTGAAAGACGTCCGATATACCCACAAGACCGAGTCCAAAAGCTGTGACCAATCCTTTCGGTCAGGGCGTGTGACTTTCTGCAATATAGTCGTGATCTCCCTATTCGACACTTCAGCAAGACCATTCGTCTGAGGGTGGTATGGAGTGGCAACTCGATGGTCTATGCTGAACTCGCTAGCAAGGGCCTTTACCTTGTCGTTGACGAAATGAGACCCCCCGTCAAATATCAATACTTGAGGTACCCTGAACCGTGAAATGATATGCTTCCTCAAAAATCGGCAAACAGTCCTAGCATCTGTGGTTCGGACGGGGATGACCTCAACCCAACGACTCACATAATCAACGGCCAACAGAATGTACTCAAATCCCTGACTCTTAGGGAATGGACCCATGAAATCGATGCCCCATGCGTCAAAAACCTCACAGAAGTGTATGGGTTGCATCGGCATCATATCACGCTGTCCACAAGTGTCCATCCTCTGACAGTCGGTACATCTCTTCACGAACTCATCGGAGTCCTTGAAGAGAGTAGGCCACCATAGGCCGGATTGGAGCACTTTCTGTGTCGTTCTCTTCCCTGAGTGATGTCCTCCTGCCTCCAGCTTGTGGTAGTAAGTAAGGACGCTGTGGTGCTCCTCCTGAGGAATGCACCTACGCCAGATACTATCCCCTCCCTCATGGTAAAGGATGGGATCCTCCCAATGGTAAAACTTGGCCTTCGCGAGGAAGGTCTCAAGTTTCTACCTGGGCCAATCTTGTGAAACTTTCTTGGCGACAAGATAGTTCACAATATCGGCGTACCATGGGAGCTAGACGATAGCAAGGATCGCCTCATCTGGGATGGTCTCACAAATGGGGTCAGTCTGCTCAGAATCCTCAAGATACTCCAATCGGGAGAGATGATCCGCCACCACATTCTTGACTCCAGGCTTATCCTTAATCTCTATGTCAAACTCCTGGAGTAGAAGGATCCATCTGGTCAATCTAGCTTTGGCATCCTTCTCTGCCATGAGATATCTGATGGCGGTATGATCGGTGAAGATGGTCACTCTAGATCCGATAATGTACGATCTGAACTTATCTAGGATGAAAACTACGACTAGCATCTCTTTCTCTATGACGGTATAGTTCTGTTGCGCGACATCCAATGTACAGCTAGCGTAGTGAATAGCAAATGGGACTCCATCCCTCCTCTGTCCTAGCACGGCCCCCACGGTAAAATCGGAGTCGTCCGTCATGATCTCGAATGGGAGAGACCAATCAGGTAGCTGAAGGACATGAGCCTCTATAACATAGCTCTTGAGAGTCTCAAACGATGAAAGACACTTGTCATCGACAAGGAACTCAGTGTCTTTCGTCAACAGATTAGTCAACGGTCGGGCAATCCTACTGAAATCATGAATGAAACGCAGGTAGAAACCGACGTGCCCCAGAAAAGACTGTAACTGCCGCAAGTTGGACGGTGGTGCGAGTTTCCTAATGACATCCACCTTGGCCAGATCAACCTCCATGCCTTTGTTGGAGATGATATGGCCAAGCACCGTCCCTTGAGTCACCATGAAGTGACTCTTCTCCCAAGATAGTACCAAGCGAACCTCTATGCATCGCTGAAGGACTCGGTCTAGGCAGTCAAGATAGGAGTCGAATCCGTCGACGTAGACCGAGAAATCATCCATGAAGACCTCCAAGCACTCCCCCACCATGTCCTAAAAGATAGATAACATGCAACTCTGAAAAGTCGCAGGGGCATTGCATAGCCCAAATGGCATGCGTCTGAAGGCATATGTCCCAAAGGGACAGGTGAAGGTAGTCTTGTCCTGGTCCTCTGGCGCAATGGCCACCTGATTGTAGCCGGAGTACCCATCCAAAAAACAGTAATGACTCTTCCATGCCAATCTCTCAATGATCTAATATATAAAGAGCAGGGGAAATGATCCTTCTTGGTGGCCTGGTTGAGTCGTCTGTAATCCACGCAGACCCTCCAAGAAGTGGGTACCCGGGTAGCGATCTCCTCTCCTGACTCCGTGACAACTGTAGTGATGCCCGTCTTCCTGGGCACCACATGCAACGGATTGACCCACTTGGAGTCGGAGATGGGGTAGATAAAATCGGCACTCCACCACTTCGAAATTTCCTTCATAACAACCTCTCTCAGATTTGGGTTCAGCTGCCGCTGGAACTCACGCGAAGGCTTTGCCTCATCCTCGAGATAGATGTGGTGAGAGCACAGAGACAGACTAATCCCCTGGAGATCGGCTACACTCCATCCTATCGCCTTGCGGTTCTTTTCAAGAACCCCCATCCGACGGGATTCTTGCTCTCCAGTCAAATCAGCAGAGATAATGACTGGGTACATCTCATGCTCATCCGCAAGGAACCTCTACTTCAACGATGCTGGAAGTGGCTTCAGCTCTGGACAAGTCGGTGCTGGCAAATCTGGCTTCTGAAGAATCCGAGTGTATGCGGCCAAATCTGCTCGGGAAAATGAGAACTCTCTCTCGCAAACTGGATCTGGGGAAGGCTACTCAAATGGACTGTCTCTGCTCTGCATGGCATCTACCTCCTCCGTAGCTGTAGGCTCAGTAGAAGTCAGATCTGGTATAAGCTCATCAAACACTGCCCAATCAAAATCTGACTCTGAGGGACCTGTATCATCATCACAAAACAACTCTGACTCGCGGTCGACAACTGAATCTGCCAACTAAAAAGTATCATGGACCAGGAATGCGCTCTCCAAGCTCTCCTCTGCTGGCGTCTCCGCATCAGCGCACTATGAAGGTGAGAGGATGGCCTGTGCGCCATGATCTGCCCAAACTGCCTCGTCATCTGTGATCACAAAATCGCAGTCCTGGTGGATGTCTGGCCCTGCATCTGTCATCTACTCTGAATCTGTGGATGGCTCTGAGCATGCTGAATCTCTGACTCGGATGTCCTCGACTGTCTCTATTTGTACACTCTCACCCTCGACGCGAAAGTATACCTTCCCGCTATCATGGTCGGTCACTGCCTTGGCAGTGGCCAAGAACGGGCGACCTAGAATGATGGGGTTATCGGTCACAGACTCAGGGATCTCCATGTCCAACACAATGAAGTCCACGGGGAATTGCAGGCCCTGAATCGTGACGACAACGTCCTTCAGCAACCCCTTCGGCCTCTTGACAGATCGATCAGCAAACTGAAGGACTGTCCTGCTCTGTCGTAGAGTTCCCAACTCAAAGCGGTCAAGAAGGGCTGTCGGAAGTAAGTTGATCGAAGAACCGTTGTCTAATAGAGTGTGGTCGAACCTCTGCTCTCTGATATGGCATCTGACATACGGGGCTCCTGAATCTGGCCTCTTGGCCGGCAGACAGTTTTGAATCGCGAAACAAGTGGCTCTGGTCAGTACATGGATCTCTGACGGGTGGTTCCTCCTCTTCCTCCTAACTGTAGTCCTGTCTCTGAGTGATCTCTGGAGAAGAGGGATGTGCTGCAAGGCCTCCTAAAGAGTCAGCTGAATGTGGAAGCGGTCGATCATCTGCTGGCTGAACTCTTCCTACTCTCTTTTTTTGGATTTTCTATTTTCTTCCCCTTTCCCATGTGGAGTGCTCTAGGGAAGGGGATCACAAGGTCCTTCTCAGATGAAGGACTAGGAGAGGGTCTGGGCTGCTCAAGCACGGCTGAATCCACACATACATCATCATGCACCACAAGTGGATTAGAATAAAATAAACCCTTTCCTTTATTGCCAGATAAGTCCTGAGATACATGAACAGATTGAAAGACTACAGGACTAGTGGAAGTAGAAACGGTGGCATCAGCACCACCCTTGGCATGTCGACCCGCGGCATCAGTACCGTACTCTACCTCGGCAACAATAGTGGCATCAGTACCACCTCCTCTGGCTAGTGAAACGACGGCCTCAGTACCGTCGTGTGGATTAACATCCATTGGTGGCGTCAGTACCACCGTCATCATCTCTCGCAGCATCAGTACCGCGATCCTCATCCTCGCCTGGCGCTCTGGAAGTGGCCTGGGGGTGTCGCTCAGACGAGGCGCCGCCTGCTGGCATCCTACCGCTCTAAGTGTGACAAAGTCAGTATCAAATAGATATGCATACATATCACCAAAAGCATCACTAGGAGTGGCAAACTCTGTGAAATCTACCTGCTCATACTTCCTCTTCAGGTTGTTTGGGTTAGGCTCGATCTGGGCAGGTATGGCGGCCTTCCCTCTCACTATCTCCCGCATCTCCTGGCAGAACTCGTCCATCTCCCATTTGAAAGTAACCTGTTGATCGGTCAGGAGGCGGGCTATATCATCTAAGGCAGGGTTCTCATAGGATGGCCCATGAGAACCTGACGGGTGGCCTCGCTGGTAGTAAGGCTGCTGCTGTGGCTGGTGCTGCGGGTGAGAGGGGTATGACTGGGGATGAATCTGCTGTTGCTGAGGCTGATCACGCCTCCAAGACTGTCCCTGCTGATAGGGACGAGGACCATACTGTGAAGACTGCTGCTGCTGCTGGTGTACTAGAGGTTGCTGCTGCTGGTGATCCCACTGATAGCCGTACTGGCCACCCTGAACCTGAGGCTGCTGCGGGGAACTGGCACCTCCGGCCGACCAACGGAATCCAGGATGGTCTCATCGGATACCGGGTTGGGGTCGGTCGTGCCAAATCCCGTTGACATCCATCAACGGTTCTGGCTCGTAGGGGAGTGTGGAAGTACTGCCTGAGGCTGATTCGGCTGGTAAACCACCATCTGAGTGTCGGGAGATGGTGGTGACTGGTAGTGTGGCTGCGGCTGCTGGTACGGCTCCGCCTGTACAAGGTGAACCTGTCTATGCTGTTGGTGGCTGGAGCGCTGGGACGAGCTGCCGGAACTACTCGGATCGCCTCGTACCTGAAGACGGGGCTGGGAAGCCGTCTGTGCCTCTGATGATTACATTATATATAGTTATAACATGCTTAAATTATGTGGAGTATAATCTTAATACTTGATATATAAACTCTAAATTCACATAATCCGCTTCAAATTCATACAACAAAGAAAACAACTTAATGCATGATCTTTATTCACAATCTAGTTATATTAATTACACAATGAGTATACATTCATAGAACATACGATAATTACCTTTAATAACTCATATGTATATTTATTATGAAAAGAGGAAAAATCAAAATCTCATTATAAATATATGTAAGAGAGAGAGGAGCATTGAAACAAATCCAACATAATTGGCTTGTTCAACTTAGTTGTACAATTGCCTTTTACATTTTAATGGGGGGTGTATTAGTAAATTTGCCCATCATGCACATGAATGTCCTTTTTTCCTTAAATGTCTCTCTCTCTCTCTCTCTCTCTCTCTCTTTTGAGCTTCACGTACATGGCATTCCCCATGCAAACAAACCACCCACGTGAATCTCCCCTCTCTCCCCATGCATGTACAATCAACTTGCACCATATTTATGATATAAATATTTGCAGGTCACTGAAGGCTTGCTTTATCAAACGACCCATCGTCTCCAACATCTTCCTCGGGAGGGTGCGTACATTATCAACCCAGGGTGGTTCCAGTGACGACGTTTTGCCTGCTCGAATGCTGTCATCATCGGCTATAAAATGGAGGGATGAAAGTGTGATCGAGGAGGCTGGCAACCGAGCGCACATCTCCATCTCTCGCCCAAGCATTCTTCCAAAGCATCATCTCTATCTCGTACTAGCGAACTCGTCCACCAAACAACCACTCACAGTGGTCCTTCTCCGGCCTTGCTCTACTGCTGCACGCACGACAGTCACTCCTGGCCGCCTACCACCTGTGTGTGGTTGTGCGCACAACCACCTCCTTCAGCTCACCGGCCGCACGCACAGACGTTCTCTCCAGCCCGCTCTGCTGCGCAAGCCCAGGCCGCTTGCACGGTCTCCTTCCTCATCCCACACTGCCGTCATCTGTGCCATACTCCTCCCTCTCTCCAGTCGTGCCGCCTGCACAACCTTCTGTCTAAGGCACTGCCACCGTCAGTGTGAAGTGCTCTCCATTTCCAGGGCCTTAACTTTGCAGAGAAGACAAGCTCCCTCTCTTTCTCTTTTTACTTTCAGCTTTAAAGTTAGTACTGTCTTCAATATTCAAAATTATATTTGTTGTATTCGAAGTTTTGAAACTGAATCATGAAGTTTTCAATGGCATTTGAATTTCATCGCATTTCTCCATTGCTTAGCCAAATTACATCTCTGTCAAGTAACCTTCTTTATTAGTTGATGAAGTGAATTGTTTATTGTCTATACAAAAATCCGCACATGATTTCTGAAGTATTTCTATCTCAGTCCAATAGCATTCTTCATTAGTTGATGAAATATCATTTTATTTCTTTTACAAATCGACCCCTGATTTCTAAGTCATTTTCATTTATGCCCCTAGAAACTTCTTTTGAGCATTGAGATTGCCATGTCGAAATCAAAAAATTTTCTTGGAATACTTTATAAGTGCTTCATATCATTTTGATATCATTTGACTTGACATATAAATAGGAGATCCTTTCAATCACCTTAAGAGTCGATTTGTTCTTAAAAAATCAAAGAGAAATTATGCAAATTTGCTAAGTCCCTATGGATTCGAACCTCAACTTGCCCTATATATTCTTCCGTGCGTATTTCGTGCAAGTAGTTGTAATTTATTTGATTGACTTGATTGTTCATGGTAACACAACGACTTGATAAAACTCCCTTCTTAAACCGCGAAAAATCTTGTCAACAGCCTCCTGGAGACACATGAGCTGTGTCTTCAGGTCACTCAGAGTCTATGCCATCTGCTCCATCTGCGTGATACCCTGGCACTGCTTCTTCTCTATGATCTCCATCCGGTCCAGCTTCTCGCTGATGATGCCCATGTCAGCAGCTGTGGACTCGGCCTGTGCTGCTGCGGCTGACGAAGTGGATGGACCGGCGTCAACCCGTGCTATCATCTGATACTGCACGGTCTATGGCTGGGGGCGTCCCTGTGTATAGAGTCGGGTCTAGGACATCACCGTATAGTTCTCGGTCATCTCCTCGTAGATGGCCCAGACCTGGTCATGATCCTTGGCGAAGTAGGACCCACCACAAAAGCGTTCACCAGGCCCTGCAGCTCTGGTGTCAACCCGCAAAAGAAGCTCTGAACAAGGTTCGGCTTGGAGATATCGTGGTGCGGGCATCTGTTGGTGAGCTCTCTAAACCTCTCCCATGCCTTGTGGAATTGCTCAATAGGGAGCACGGAGAAGTTGCTGATCAGGGCCCTCGCTGCGTTCGTCCGTCCGAGTGGATAGTACTTGTTCAAGTACTCGGTGCGGAGCTGCTCCCAAGTGTACACCAACCTCCCTAAGTGCTTCTGCCAGTTGGCTGCTCTATCTGCCAGGGAGAAGGGAAATGCAATCATCTTGATGGTATTATCGTCCACCTGCCGATCGTGGACGGTGCTGCAGATCATCTCAAACTCCTGAAGATGAAGATGGGGCTCCTCAGTGGCGAGCCCATGGAACCGGGGTAGAAGTTGAAGAGTGTTCGGGGGGAATTTGAAGTCCCCCACGATAGCTGGTAGCACAACCCAACGGCGCGTCAAAGTCGATGCGGGGTTGTGTAACTCCCACATCGGTCTCAGCTGCTCTGCTCCTCCAGCTGTTGCTGCGGCTACGGCTGCTGCCGCATTGTCGGGAAGCCTCGGTCCATCACCTCGCCCGCGCTGGTCGCGGTCGGCTCTCAACTGCTCCATCTCTCTCTGCATCTCTATCATGAAAGCACCCTGATCCCTCAACTGCTGCTGAACTGTCTCAAGGGAGGCGATCAGGATGGAGTTGATCGCGCCCTGCTCCAGGATGAATGTCTGCACTCCTCGGGGACCTCAGGTGCGATCATCGCTGCTGCTTGATGAATACCCATTCATCACTCTTTATTCTTATATTTTTGCTACAAAAACCTTGGCAAATGCATGTATATTCATGTAAATACAAATAATTATCAAAAGCATGCATTGTATAAAGTTTAATAATTAGCATGTTTTTATGCAAAAATAAAAGAATAAAGAGTAAAAAGAAAAAAAAAGAGGGAAATATTTAGAAAAAATATTGAGCAACCTAACCCAAGGGAGGGCTCAGCATGGGCTTGACTGCATAAAAACCAAAGTAGAGGGAGATAGGAGTTCATGTGTGTAAATATTTATGTAAATAAAATAAAAGTATTTTCCTCGCAAAAATAGACTCAAATTGGCTTGTAAATATTTATATATATTTATAAAGATAAAAACAAGATAAAAATAGAAAAATCAAAAAGAAAACAAAAACATCACCCTTGTATATAGTCATCATGTATATAAAACATCCATCTTCTATTTATTTAGCCTTATAAATGAATAAAAGCAATTTTCAAAAAAAAATTTGTAAATATCTTATGTGATATGGTGTAAATATATAAAATAAAAACAATTAAAACAAAAACAAAATAAAAAGAACAAAATTAAAAAAATCAAAAATACTATTGTAAATATACCATGTATATAAATGTACATATGTATTTATTTCACCTATGTATATAAATAATACAAATAAAATAAAAATATCCTTTTATTCCTAATTTTATGATATAAATAAATAAAATATAAAATGGGAATAAAATTGTATCAAAATAACAAATTAAAAATCAAAAAAAAAATAAAAATACATATTGTACATATACCTATGCATAGTACTATAGTGTAAATACCCTATTTTTTATTTTGAAAAATTAATTAAAAATCACCAAAAAATAGAAAAAATTAAAACAAAAATATTTCATGTTTTGACTTTTTAATAAATCGGCCATTTGTTATTTTTAATTGAATTTCTAAATATTTTACACGTGGCCACTTTCTATTGGCCCTGGGGATTGTTGACCGCCCGGTCAACTCCCCCCCCCCAGGACCACTTCTCACGGGTCCTTAGCGGGTAACCCGTCTTCTCGGATTTTTCCCGTGTAAACCCGATCATGCCTCGCCTAAACCCCGGGTCCGACTCGTTAATGATGCATCCGATACCCTCGCCGGAGCCCTAGCCTCGGGATCCGCGCTTCACACAGCCGTCCGATCCGATCAGCCTCGCCGAAGCTCGCCGGCCACCTGTTCTTCGAGGATCTCCAGCAGCCGTCCGATCAGCCTCCCGCTCCAGTTCTCATCTGAGCCGTCCATCCCAGGAGCAGCAGCCACCGTCAGATCTTTGGAGGACTGATCCCAGTCGTTGATCCAGCGAGGTTTAGCCACTGACGCCCTTCACCGTCAGATCTGACATGTGGCTACGCCTCCGCCGTTGTATTCGCCCGAGGAGCTTAGCCGTGGAGCGCCCGTCGTCCTACACCGTCAGATGCACCACGTGGCGCGCATCCATCGGTTCCATTAATAAAGGTGTAAATTACCCTTAGGCCCTCCTGTTTCTTTTATTTCGCATTTAGTCCTGTAATTAGATAGTTTAGTTGTTTAGTTTTTGGGATATTTGCATAGAGGACCCTGCTCTTTATTTTCTTTGCATATATGCCCCTGTGCGTTATGTTGCACGTGCTTCGACACGTGGTTTTCTGGGCTTTTTGCATTTTATACCTTGTAGTTCAGGAAGTTATGGATTGAATGAAAACTTTTGGATATTTGCATTTAGACCCCTGTGCGTGATTTATTAGTGCATGTACGTATATTCGTGGCTCATTTGCAGACTACCCCCTGGACTTTTGGTACCTGTTACCAAATAGTCCTCGGAAGTAGTTTTTATTACATTTGGGTCCCTGAGTGCCTCAGGCACGCGCCACGCGCGTGTTTACCTGGGAATTTTGCACCAGACCCCTCAGGACTTCGGGTATTTGCGTTTTGGTCCCTGTGTACTTTGCCCTTGTGTGTGATTTTAATAAAATAGCAAATCACCTCCAAATTTGATGAAAATTGGACACATGGCTCCTGTCATGATGTAAAATTTTCTACAAATTTTGGAGACATTTTGGACACTGTTTGATATTTTTAAAAATTCAAAAACACGTATTTTCTTTACTGTTGAACTTTGAAAATCACAAAAAAAATATTAAACTCATTTAAAAATTACAAAAAAAATTACTTTATGTTTTTCTTTGCTTGCTTGATTTTATAGCCAATTTTGGCTATTTTTCGTTACTTAAAACACCTAAAAATTGTAAAACACTTAAAATCTTATAAAACTTCTAATAAATAAATTAAAAACCCAAAAATAATAAATTAGGTGCTCAATTTTTTCTTATTTTCTTCTCTATACAGGAAAAATACCTCCAGGCTAATTTGGGGCTTCTAGATATTTTACTTAGGTCCCTTAAGCTTGGCTGGACAGTACTTTCTTTTTCATTCACTGTTTGATTTTTAGAAAAATAAATAAACATCAGAAAAATCCCAAAAATTCACTAAAAATAGTAAAAATTATAAAACACACAAAAATATTTTTTCTAGAATTTTTGCTTGAGTTTGGATACATTAAATAAATTGTTGAAGTGTGTTGTTTCCTTGTTTTCCTTATTTTCCTAATTAATTAAAAATCCAAAAAATATATAAAAAGATTTAAAAACCATCAAAAACACTTTGTTTCTCTCTTCTTCTCTTTCCTTCGATTTTTGACTACTTCGTAGGCCGCAAGGTCATTACGTGCTCCTTGAGTTCGACCCTGGTCGCTATACTAGGTTAATAAAATAATAAGACCGCTATTGATTTTCGACTTGATTTTATCTATTATTGGTGGTCTATTTTTTTGATTGACACAGCCGAGTGATTGAGGTCGCGACGACCATTTAGTACCTTTACCTTAGTCGCTTGGCGTGTCATCAGAATGGCGCCGTTGCCGGGGAGCACGGCTTAGTAGTCGTTTTTCCGTGGTTTTCTTTTCACGGCTTTTTGTACAGATTTTTGTATATACATTCGACTTGTTTATACATTTATCTGGACTGACCACTTTTGTTTGTTTTCTTGCGAGGGCCCAAGGATCGAGGCGACTTCTTCGGAAGCCGACGCAACCGCGAGAACCGGAGGCGGCTCTCTTCTTCACAGAGCCGCAGGAGAGCGCGAGGAGCAGGCAGGAATCCAGGAGCCGCGGGATAGCCGCGAGAGTAGTGTAGTTTAGATTAGTTTTATTTCTAGTGACATTTGAACTATTGTAATAATACATGTACACTCAGAGACTTGAACTTCCGGGGCCTGTTTCGCCGAGCACCGGTGCTCGGGGGACCCCTTAGACTAGTTTAGATTTTTCGCGGTTTTTCGCGGTTTTAGCTTTTTAGCTGCCTTTTACGATTTTCAGCGGTTTTTCTCGAGCCCCTAGATTTAGGATTTTCTGCTTGACTGTGCCGTAATTAGTAGGATCCCCACACTTAATTGCTTGCCTGTTCCTATAGAACGATAATTGGACCTACTAATAATTCACTAATAAAATAGCTTAGTCGCTTTCCTGAGAGCCTACGCGCCGCGACCCTGCCCCGTCAAGCGCTACTCCTGAACTCGACCTGTCGAGAAGAGGAGGAAGGGTCTAGATCGGACTCTTTGGATCGAGGGCGAGTGGCTAAGCTAGACGGTTCTGTCGAGTAGAAATTGTCTGTTTAGGACTCGGTTTTCACCGCTGCACCATATAGGTAGTTTCTTTTCAGTCTTTACATTTATGCGCGGATCATCTTGCATGTAGACTGCTGGAGTCAGGTACGTATTTCTATCTCTACATGCATCATTGATTTATCGCGCATCGGCTTTTTCGTCTTCCCCCCTGTTTTGGACTTAATAACCAGGAGAACCGAAAAATTTGTTAGGCCTTTTGCTTGCATTAAAAAAAATCTAAAAAAGAAAAACTATAAAATTGGGACTGCTAAAACTATCGACCCTAAAAGACACTTCACCTAAAAATCTGTCTTGGGGAGAGCAACCCCCTCATTGTTTGGTTTGCTTGCGCGAGAGAGTGACCCGTTCACTAGGTAGAGCCCTCCGGTACTATTCCTGACTGACTACCGACTCTTCCGTGCGGGCCAGTCGGTTGGGGTAGCATCGGGAATCCCAACAGGTCACGTAAGCGCTCTGATAGATTGTTTGTTCACCTAATAAAATTTGACAAGATAATTTGACCGAGCCTTTACGGTCTTCAGCTCGTGTTGCGTTGGTGAACAGAGGGTTTGGTTGCCGATCATAGTTTTTCCAGATCTCATCCGCCTTACTCGTCAGATCACGATGATGGGCAGGAGGTCTCTTAGGCAGCCTCTGGCTGCACCGCTTTTCAGCACTCCTAACCATTCATCTAGGTCGGTTCGTGGGAGCTCAGACCCGCTCTCCGAACCCGAGTATGATTCCACCCTCTTCCCTCTCGACCACCCTTCTTCTGATTCAGAGATACCAGTGCCAGAGGAGAGACAGACAGATGATTTATCGGCACCTGAGTTCGGTTGTTTTGGTTTTTCAGAGACGATGGCCGACAGTCCTGATGATCGCACCAGAGGTCCACAGGGAGAGCAACATTTCATTCTGGACCAGGGTTCGACCTGCAGCAGCCGCAGCAGCAGCAGGCGGAGGAGGAGGAGCACCACCACCACTTAGATCGATGCGGGAGAACCACAATCCCGGGTCGACCTTGACACACCGCTGGGTGGTACTTCCAGCCATTGTGGGGGACTTCAAGTTCCCCCTGAACACTTTGCAGCTTCTTCCCCGATTCCACGGTTTGTCCACAGAGGAGCCCCATCTCCACCTGCAGGAGTTTGAGATGATATGCAGCACTGTCCACGATCGTCAGGTGGACCAGGATACTATCGGGATGATTGCCTTCCCCTTTTCCTTGGCAGACAGAGCAGCCACCTGGCTGAAGCACTTGGGGAAGTTCGTTTACACCTGGGAGCAGCTCCGCACCGAGTACTTGAACAAGTACTATCCACTCGGGCGGACCAATGCAGCGAGAGCCCTCATCAGCAACTTCTCCATGCTCCCCAACGAGCAATTCCATGAGGCATGGGAGAGGTTTTGTGAGCTGACTGACCGATGCCCGCACCATGATATTTCGAAGCCCAACCTTGTGCAGAGCTTCTTCAGCGGGCTGACACCATAGCTCCAGGGCTTGGTGAATGCTTCTTGTGGCGGGTCTTACTTCGCCAAGGATCACGACCAGGTCTGGGCCATCTACGAGGAGATGGTCGAGAACTATATGGTGATGTCCCAGACCAGGTTATACACTCAGGGCAGACCCCAGCAGCCTGGACCCGTGCAGTACCAGAGGATAGCACGGGTCGATGCCGGTCCATCCAGTTCATCCGCAGTAGCAGCAGCACAGGCAGAGTCATCCACTGCGGATATGGGTATCATCAGTGAGAAGTTGGATCGGATGGAGCTGATCGAGAAGAAGCAGTGCCAGGGCATCACTCAGATGGAGCAGATGGCACAGACTCTGAGCGACATGAAGACCCAGCTCATGTGTCTCCAGGAGGCACAGACGGCTTCACAGCCCCGTCTTCAGTCGCGAGGCGATACCGGCGACAGCAGCAGGTCGTTCCAGTGCTCCAGCTCACACCAGCAGCCTAGACAGGTTCACCTTGTACAGGCGGAGCCGTACCAGCAGCAGCAGCCCTCCTGCCAGTCACCACCATCTCCAGACATGCAGATGGTGGTATACCAGCCAGATCAGCCTCTGGCAGTACTCCCGCCAGCCCAGTACGATGCAGAGCCGTTGATGGTTGTCAACGGGATTTGAATGACTATCCTCAGCCTGGGATCCGACGAGACCATCCCGGATTCAGGTGGGGGAGTGTAGGTACCCAGCCCCAGCAGCAGCCATCTGGCCAAGGAGGCAGTACAGCCAGCAGAGGGATCACGAGCAGCAGCAACCCCCAGTTTACCAGTCACAGCAGCAGTCATCCTTCGTTCCTCGTCCCTATCAGCAGGGACAGTCTTGGAGGCGAGAGCAGCCTCACCAGCCACACCAGCAGCAGCACCCTCCTACATACCCCTCTCAGCAGCAGCAGCACCAGTTGCAGCAGCCTCATTACCAGAGAGGCTACCCGTCGGGCTCTCATGGTCCACCATACGAGAGCCCCGCCTTGAACGACATAGCCCGCCTCCTCACGGACCAGCAGGCTACTTTCAGACAGGAGATGGACGAGTTCCGCCAGGAGATGCGGGACATCGTGAGAGGGAAGGCCGCTATCCCTGCCCAGATAGAGCCGAATCCCAACAGCCTGAAGCGGAAATCTGAGCAGGTAGTTTGTACTGAGTATACCACTCCTAGTGATGCATTTGGTGATATGACTGGATATCTGTTTGATACTGATTTTGTCACACTTAGGAGCGGTAGGATGTCAGCAGGCGGTGCCTCGTCTGAGCTACACCATGAGGATACACTTAGAGCGCCAAATGAGGAGGAGGAGAGCGGTACTGAGGCCGCACATGATGATGATGGTGGTACTGATGCCACCAAGAATGTTGATTCCCCAGGCGGTGCTGAGGCCGCCACTTCACCAGTTCGAGGAGGTGGTACTGACGCCACCCGAGTTGCCGAGCCAGAGCGCGGTACTGAGGCCGCGAGTCTTCCAGCAGAGCCAGCCGATGGTGGTACTGATGCCACCAGACTTCATATAGAGAGATCTGTTGTTTTTCCTTCCACTGATGTACCTCTGAACGGTTCTGTGAATAAAGAAAAGGGTTTATTTTCTTCTGGTCCCACTGTGGTGCATGATGTATGTGTGGATCCGGTCGTCGAACCGCCTAGACCCTTTTCTAGTCATTCATCTGAGAAGGACCCAGTGATCCCCTTCCCTAGGGCCCTTCAGATGGGGAAGGGGAAAAAAAGAGAAAAAGATCCAAAAAAGAGAGAACAGGAGGAGTTCAGCCAGAGCATGATTGACAGATTTCACATACAGCTGACCCTTCAGGAGGCTTTGCAGCACATCCCCCTTCTTCAGCGATCGTTGAGAGACAGGACTACAGTCAGGAGGAGGAGGAGGAACCACCATTCAGAGATTCATGTGCTGATGAAAGCCACGTGTTTCGCGATCCAGAACCGTCTGCCGGCCAAGAGGCCAGATTCAGGAGCCCCATATGTCAGATGTCACATTAGAGAGCATAGGTTCGACTGTACTCTATTGGATAGCGGATCGTCTATCAACCTCCTTCCGGCAGCCCTTCTCGACCGCTTCGAGTTGGGCACTCTTAGACAGAGCAGGACAGTCCTTCAGTTTGCTGATAGATCTGTCAAGAGGCCGAAGGGGTTGTTACGAGACGTTGTCGTCACTATTCAGGGTCTGCAATTCCCCGTGGACTTCGTAGTGTTGGACATGGAGATCCCTGATTCAGTGACCGATACCCCCATCATTTTAGGTCGCCCGTTCTTGGCCATAGCCAAAGCAGTGACCGATCATGATAGCGGGAAGGTATACTTTCGCGTCGAGGGCGAGAGTGTACAAATAGAGATGGTCGAGGATAGCAAAGCCAGAGAGAGATCATGCTTAGAGACCACTTCAGATATAGAGTAGCTGACAGATGCAGGGCTAGACATCCACCAGGATTGTGACTTTGTGATCACAGATGACGAGGCAGTTTGGGCAGACCCAGCAGCACAGGCCATCCTCTCATTTTCAGACACCGCTGATGCAGAGATGACAGCAGAGGAGAGCTTGGAGAGCACATTCCTGGTTCAGGATACTACAGAGGCAGTAGAGCCGGTTCTCGACCGCGACACAGAGTTCAGTTACGGTGGTACTGATGCCACCTTGTTTGATGCAGATCCCTCGGATTCAGAGTCTGATTGGGCAGATTGTGATAACTACATGCCAGATCTGATTTCCACTGAGCCTACAGTTGAGGAGGAGGTAGATGTCGAGCAGATCAGAGACAGTTCCGTTGAGCAGCCTTCTCCAGATCCAGTTTGCGAGAGTACACTTTCAGTCTCCCGGACAGATTTGGCAGCATACACGCGTCTTCTTTCGAAACCAGATTTGCCAGCACCGAGTTGTCCAGAGCTGAAGCCACTTCCTTCGTCGTTGAAGTATAGATTCCTTGCGGGTGAGCATGAGATGTACCCAGTCATTATCTCAACCGATTTGACTGGAGAGCAGGAATCCCGTCTGATGGGGGTTCTTGAAAAGAACCGCAAGGCAATAGGATGGAGCGTAGCAGATCTCCATGGGATTAGTCCGGCTCTGTGCTCCCACCATATCTATCTCGAGGATGAGGCGAAGCCGTCGCGTGAGTTACAGCGGCGGCTGAACCCAAATCTGAGAGAGGTTGTCATGAAGGAAATCTCGAAATGGTGGAGCGTCGATTTTATCTATCCCATCTCCGACTCCAAGTGGGTCAGCCCTTTGCATGTGGTGCCCAAGAAGACGGGCATCACTACAGTGATTAGCGAGTCTGGAGAGGAGATTGCTACACGAGTACCCACTTCTTGGTGGGTTTGTGTTGACTACAGGAGACTCAACCAGGCCACCAAGAAGGATCATTTCCCCCTGCCCTTTATTGATCAGATTATTGAGAGACTGGCAGGGAAGAGCCATTATTGTTTTCTGGATGGGTACTCGGGATACAACCAGGTGGCCATCGCTCCTGAGGACCAGAAGAAGACCACCTTTACCTGTCCCTTCGGCACATACACCTTCCGACGCATGCCATTTGGGCTATGCAACGCCCCTGGGACTTTTCAGAGATGCATGCTGTCGATCTTTTCGGATATGGTAGGGGGGTTCTTAGAGGTCTTCATGGATGATTTCTCGGTTTACGGCGACGGATTCGACTCCTGTCTTGACTGCCTAGACCGAGTACTCCAGCGATGTATTATGGTCCGCTTGGTTCTTTCTTGGGAGAAGAGTCATTTTATGGTGACTCATGGGACGGTGCTTGGCCACATCATCTCCAACAGGGGCATGGAGGTTGATCCGGCCAAGGTTGATGTCATTAGAAAACTCACACCACCGTCCAATTTGCGGCAGTTACGGTCTTTCCTGGGGCACGTCGGTTTCTATCGGCGGTTTATCCATGATTTCAGTAGAGTTGCCCGACCATTGACTGACCTGCTGACGAAAGACACCGAGTTCCTTGTCGATGACAAGTGTCTTTCGTCCTTTGATACTCTCAAGCAGTGTATTGTTGAGGCTCCTGTCCTCCAGCCACCAGATCGGTCTCTCCCATTCGAGATCATGACGGACGCCTCCGATTTTGCCGTGGGGGCTGTGCTGGGACAGAGGAGGGATGAAGTCCCATTTGCTATCCACTATGCTAGACGCACCTTGGATTCCGCCCAGCGAAATTATACAGTCACAGAGAAGGAGATGCTGGCAATAGTGTTCGCCCTAGATAAGTTCAGATCGTACATCATTGGATCTAGAGTGACTTTGTACACAGATCGTACCGCCATCCGATACCTCATGGCAAAGAAGGATGCCAAGGCCAGACTGACTAGATGGATCCTTCTACTCCAGGAGTTCGACATTGAGATTAAGGATAAGCCTGGAGTCAAGAATGTGGTGGCGGATCATCTCTCCCGTTTAGAGCAGCCTGAGGAGTCTGAGCAGATTGATCCCATTTGTGAGACCTTCCCAGATGAGGCGATCCTTGCTATCGCCTCACTCCCGTGGTATGCCGGCATTGTGAACTTTCTTGTTGCTAAGAAAGTCCCACAAGGTTGGCCCAGACAGAGGCTTGAGACCTTCCTCGCGAAGGCCAAGTCTTACCATTGGGAGGATCCCATCCTTTACCACGAAGGAGGGGATAGTGTCTGGCGTAGGTGCATCCCTCAGGATGAGCACCATAGTGTCCTCACTTACTGCCACAAGCTTGAGGCAGGAGGACATCACTCTGGGAGGAGAACGGCATAGAAAGTGCTCCAATCCGGCTTGTGGTGGCCTACCCTCTTCAAGGACTCTGATGAGTTCGTGAAGAGGTGTACTGACTGTCAGAGGATGGGCACTTGTGGACAACGTGATATGATGCCGATGCAGCCCATTCACTTCTGTGAGATTTTTGACGCATGGGGCATCGATTTCATGGGTCCATTCCCTAAGAGTCAGGGATTTCAGTACATTCTGTAGGTCGTTGATTATGTTAGTCGTTGGGTTGAGGCTATCCCCGCCCGAGCCGCTGATGCCAGGACAGTTTGCAGATTTTTGAGGAAGCATATCATCACGCGGTTCGGGGTATCTCGAGTATTGATTTCAGATGGGGGGTCTCATTTCATCAACGACCAGGTGAAGGCACTTGCTAGTGAGTTCGTCATAGACCATCAAGTTGCCACTCCATACCATCCACAAACGAATGGTCTAGCCGAGGTCTCAAACAGGGAGATCAATACTATTTTGCAGAACGTCGTCCGCCCTGGCCGAAAGGATTGGTCACAGCTTTTGGACTCGGTCTTGTGGGCATATAGGACGTCTTTCAAGACACCATTGGGCACATCTCCCTTTCGCCTAGTTTATGGCAAGCCATGCCATTTACCTGTTGAGTTGAGGCACAAGTCACTTTGGGCAGTCACGGATATTCTTTTAGATCCAGATAGTGTAGGAGACCAGAGGAGGGCAGAGTTAGCAGACTTGGAGGAGCTTAGAGATACAGCCTTCTCAAACAGCCTACAGTATAAGGAGAGAGTGAAAGAGTGGCATGATTCTCATATCAGCCACAAGCATTTTGAGCCTGGACAGAGAGTATGGTTGTTTGATGCGAGGCTTCGTCTATTTCCAGGGAAGCTACAGAGCAAATGGAAGGGACCTTATCTTGTGAGAAAGGTACACGACAACGGTAGCATTGATATATCCGAGTTGTCTTCTGAGAGTACCTTTCGAGTGAACGGCCAACGGCTCAAGCCATTTCTAGATCATGAGCCGCGGGTCGTTGATGTTGCCCCTATTCACTTTGCGTGAGATGTGGTCTCTTGATTCACATCTATTGCATCTCACGCCTGATTATCACTGTTCTTCCGACTTGTATAGATCTAGTTGTCTATATCACACTATTCTTTAGTCCCACATCCCTTTTCTCATCTTATGATTATGTTATACTTAGGGTGTACTTTACCCTAAGTATAGGGGTATGTAGGACCTGCGGGTATTCTTTTCATTCTTTTTGCCCCTGTTTTGCTGCCTATACTTAGGGATATTTTACCCTAAGTATGGGGGGGGGGGCAGACTCTGTACATTCTTCACTCGGATTTCCCTTCATGTACAACTTGCTATACTTAGGATTAGTTAATCCTAAGTATATGGGGAAACCACTGAGTTTTTCTCATTCTATTCATTTATTCATTTCTGTACCTAGCCATTCCTTTTCACTTCCCTTTTACTAAGCACGAGTTATGTCTTCTTCATCGCTCTTGATCACTCTGAGGACATCGTTCGAGCTAAGTATAGGGGGGTGTGTATATATTTCATATATACTTTAGCCATAACTCGTACTTTGTGTGAGTGTGTTAATAAATAAAATGGCTAAAAACCCCAAAAATCACAAAAATTAAAAAATTTTCCTGTAAATAATCATTCTTTTATTTGCACATACATAGCTAGTGTACAAAATTTTTTTTGTAAAAATGTTTTCAAAAATCTTTTGTGTAAAGTTTGTGTAAATATTTTCTTATCAAAATTATGTATATAGTACAAAATTTTTCCAAAATGTTTTGAAAATCAAAAGTTTGCAAAAATCTTGTGTAAATGCTTGTAAATACTTTTGCAAAACTTGCACTGCTTGCATCCATCCATTCATGATTTCAAAACATTTTTCAAAAATTTTGCACGATTGTAAATATGTGTAAATAGCATCTTTGTGTATATATGTATATAGTTTTTCCTGGATGATAGTTGACATTTAAACTAGCCTGGAATTAAATTGAGAAATGGAGCTTGATTAAGATCTTAATCCACCTAATTCTAAGATGAACCTTATAGGGCTTAGGGTTAAGGCTTTTCAGGTCCATAAGGACTTAAATTCTTTGAGTCCACTAGGCTATGAGCATATGTCATCTTGATGAGCCTAAGTAGAGAACTTAACAACACACGCATGACTCTTAGAGACAATGGCTTGACTTGCACTAGCACCTTACACATAGCTCTCCACGGATGAGGTGGTGAGGAGGCAGTTTCCTTTGGCTTGGGGTAGCATATGAGGGTATACTTCTAGGCGGAACCTCTATTCTTCTTCTAGTGAAGGAAGTGCGTCTCAACTTGGTCTAGTGGTGATGAAGGCTAAATACAGAAGCCGTGGGTTGCAATAAAGCTTCAAAAGAGGGATAGTCTACTGGCTCAAGAGGAAATTTCTTGCATATATGTTGCACCATGTAGATATGTTGTACAGAGGCACTCGAAAAAAAATATGCAAAATGCAAAAAGAACTCCAAAAAAGTGGTGGGTCGGATTGAAAATTTAATAACCCCACCGGAGTGTATATAGTCAAATAAAGCAAAAGCTTATGGTATCCATGTTACATCTCATGAAGCTTGCAGCGGGAGACTTAGCTACACTGGCTAAGCTTCCAAAAGTCTATACTTCTTCCCCCTCTTCTTGAGCCGGTTGCACTTGAACTTAGAAGGGAATACCCCGCTTCTCGAGGAAAGAGTTGCTAGACCGAGGCATTAGAGTTACCAGGTTGAGGGAGCTTGTTTCTTTGTTACTTCTGAGGTGGGGAGCTACATATCACTTACACTGCATGGAAAGATTCGTAGTCATTAGAGTTTGTGTATGTAGACTTGTTCTGATCTGGTTTATCGAGGAGTCTTGTCCATAGATTGGTGGAACTTAGAGGCTGTTGAGTTTTAAGCTTAAGTCTAAATAAGGTTCCGACACATTAATAATCCAAAGATCTGATCGAGCTCCATAATTAAATTTAATGAAGGAAAGTTTAATATTCAACATTGATCCATGTACATTCCCCTCTTTTTCTTTTTCTTTCTTTCTTTTTCACTTCTTTTTCAAATAAGTGTCTGCTAAGAGACTAGCAAAAGTTAAGTATAGGGGGGTGATGAATACCCATTCATCACTCTTTATTCTTATATTTTAGCTACAAAAACCTTGGCAAATGCATGTATATTCATGTAAATACAAATAATTATCAAAAGCATGCATTGTATAAAGTTTAATAATTAGCATGTTTTTGTGCAAAAATAAAAGAATAAAGAGTAAAAAGAAAAAAAAGAGGGAAATATTTAGAATAAATATTGAGCAACCTAACCCAAGGGAGGGCTCAGCATGGGCCTGACCGCATAAAAACCAAAGTAGAGGGAGATAGGAGCTCATGTGTGTAAATATTTATGTAAATAAAATAAAAGTATTTTCCTCACAAAAATAGACTCAAATTGGCTTGTAAATATTTGTATATATTTATAAAGATAAAAATAAGATAAAAATAGAAAAATCAAAAAGAAAACAAAAACATCACCCTTGTATATAGTCATCATGTATATAAAACATCCATCTTCTATTTATTTAGCCTTATAAATAAATAAAAGCAATTTTCAAAAAAATTTTGTAAATATCTTATGTGATATGGTGTAAATAAATAAAATAAAAACAATTAAAACAAAAACAAAATAAAAAGAACAAAATTAAAAAAATCAAAAATACTATTGTAAATATACCATATATATAAATGTACATATGTATTTATTTCACCTATGTATATAAATAATACAAATAAAATAAAAATATCCTTTTATTCTTAATTTTATGATATAAATAAATAAAATATAAAATGGGAATTAAATTGTATAAAAATAACAAATTAAAAATCAAAAAAAATTAAAAATATATATTGTACATATACCTATGCATAGTACTATAGTGTAAATACCCTATTTTTTATTTTGAAAAATTAATTAAAAATCACCAAAAAATAGAAAAATTAAAACAAAAATATTTCATGTTTTGACTTTTTAATAAATCGGTCATTTGTTATTTTAATTGAATTTCTAAATATTTTACACGTGGCCGCTTCCTATTGGCCCTGGGGATTGTTGACCGCCCGGTCAACTCCCCCCCAGGACCACTTCTCACGGGTCCTTAGCGGGTAACCCGTCTTCTCGGAATTTTCCCGTGTAAACCCGATCATGCCTCGCCTAAACCCCGGGTCCGACTCGTTAATGATACATCCGGTACCCTCGCCGGAGCCCTAGCCTCGGGATCCGCGCTTTACACAACCCTACCCGACCTACCCTAGCTGGACCTGCACCCATACTTAATCTGAGCTCCGCCACCCTATTCTTCCATCTTTGGCCATTCGTTCCACCCCCAGTGAGCTCCATTGCATCGGCAGAGTGACAGCTCGTCCCCCGTGGTGTCGCAGCAAGGAGAGGGAGCGGATTCCACTGATCCGGCGAGTAGCACCGTCGTGCTCCGCCCTGAGCTGGAGCTCGAGCCTCGGACGTCGGCGCTCCGTGAGGCGAAGACCCAGAGCTGCGTAAGCTCGACCACAGCCCATTCAGCCACCCAGGTAGACCTGTAGTTCTCTATTTTTCTCGAATTTCCAATTTCCCCCATTTCGCTCCGCCGCCGTGTTTCGCCGATTCCGACCACCTCACAGCGCTATTCGATCATCGGAATCAACCGTCACCTCCGCCTTCCTCCCGCGCACGTTCTCCATACTCCCATCCAACCCAGCTCGCACAGGAGCTGGGATTCGAGCTCCTCCATCTACCCCCCTCGCCGGAGCTCACCCATATCGCACCATCGATCACCTTCGCCCCGCCTAACCGGGTCGAGGCAGTTTGCCCTCGACCCGCGAGCTGTTTGGTCTATTTTGTAGGTGCATCCAAGCCCATTTGAGGGCTTGGACCATTGGGTCCAGCAGCTACAACTCCGCCGACCTTGCCAGAGCTCTCTGGAGCTCGGCTGGGTCATCGGAGAGTCCCACCTGACGCGGAGACCTACGCCGAACCTTCTCAGATCATCAGCATCCCGCGAGGAGGCTCGGAGCGAGCGTACTGGGCCGGCGAAGCTCGCCGGCCACCTGTTCTTCGAGGATCTCCAGCAGCCGTCCGATCAGCCTCCCGCTCCAGTTCTCATCTGAGCCGTCCATCCCAGGAGCAGCAGCCACCGTCAGATCTTTGGAGGACTGATCCCAGCCGTTGATCTAGCGAGGTTTAGCCACTGACGCCCTTCACCGTCAGATCTGACACGTGGCTACGCCTTCGCCGTTGGATTCGCCCGAGGAGCTTAGCCGTGGAGCGCCCGTCGTCCTACACCGTCAGATGCACCACGTGGCGCGCATCCATCGGTTCCATTAATAAAGGGGTAAATTACCCTTAGGCCCTCCTGTTTCTTTTATTTCGCATTTAGTCCTGTAATTAGATAGTTTAGTTGTTTAGTTTTTGGGATATTTGCATAGAGGACCCTGCTCTTTATTTTCTTTGCATATATGCCCCTGTGCATTATGTAGCACATGCTTCGACACGTGGTTTTCTGGGCTTTTTGCATTTTATACCTTGTAGTTCTGGATGTTATGGATTGAATGAAAACTTTTGGATATTTGCATTTAGACCCCTGTGCGTGATTTATTAGTGCATGTACGTATATTCGTGGGTCATTTGCAGACTACCCCCTGGACCTTTGGTACCTGTTACCAAATAGTCCTCGGAAGTAGTTTGTATTACATTTGGGTCCCTGAGTGCCTCAGGCACGCGCCACGCGCGTGTTTACCTGGGAATTTTGCACCAGACCCCTCAGGACTTTGGGTATTTGCGTTTTGGTCCCTGTGTATTGTGCCCTTGTGTGTGATTTTAATAAAATAACAAATCACCTCCAAATTTGATGAAAATTGGAAACATGGCTCCTGCCATGATGTAAAATTTTCTATAAATTTTGGAGACATTTTAGACACTGTTTGATATTTTAAAAATTCAAAAACACGTATTTTCTTTACTGTTGAACTTTGAAAATCACAAAAAATAATAAAACTCATTTAAAAATTACAAAAAAATTACTACTGTTTGTCTTTGCTTGCTTGATTTTATAGCCAATTTTGGCTATTTTTCATTACTTAAAACACCTAAAAATTGAAAAACACTTAAAATTTTATAAAACTTCTAATAAATAAATTAAAAATCCAAAAATAATAAATTAGGTGCCCAAGTTTTTCTTGTTTTCTTCTCTATATAGGAAAAATACCTCCAGGCTAATTTGGGGCTTCTATATATTTTACGTAGGTCTCTTAAGCTTGGCTGGACAATACCTTCTTTTTCATTCACTATTTGATTTTTAGGAAATTAAATAAACATCAGAAAAATCCCAAAAATTCAGTAAAAACGGTAAAAATTATAAAACACACAAAAATATTTTTTCTGGAATTTTTGCTTGAGTTTGGATACATTAAATAAATTGTTGAAGTGTGTTGTTTCCTTGTTTTCCTTATTTTCCTAATTAATTAAAAATCCAAAAAAATATAAAAAGATTTGAAAACCACCAAAAACACTTTTTTTCTCTCTTCTTCTCTTTCCTTCGATTTTTGACTACTTCGTCGGCCGTAAGGCCATTACGTGCTCCTTGAGTTCGACCCTGGTCGCTATACCAGGTTAATAAAATAGCAAGACCGCTATTGATTTTCGACTTGATTTTATCTATTATTGGTGGTCTATTTTTTTGATTGACACAGCTGAGTGATTGAGGTCGCGACGACCATTTAGTACCTTTACCTTTGTCGCTTGGCGTGTCATCACTGCCGGCCATGGTCTCTACAAAGGCAAAAGACCCAAACTCAGGTGCCGATAAATCATCTGATTGTGGTCTCTCATCTGGCACTGGTATCTCGGGAATGGTAAAAGGGTGGTCGATGGGGAACAGGGCGGAGTCGAACTTGAGTTCGGAGAGCGGGTCTGAGCTCTTACGAACCGACCTAGATGAGTGGGCTGGAGTGCTGAAAAGCGGTGCAGCCAGAGGCTGCCTAAGAGACCTCCTGCCGATCATCGTGATCTGGTGAGTCGGGCGGATGGGATCTGGAATCAACTATGATGAGCAAACAAACCCCGGATTCACCTACGCAACACGAGCTGAAGACCGTAAGAGTTCGATCAATTATCTTGTCAATTTTTATTAGGTGATCAAATCAGGATAGCAGAGCGGTTACGTGACCTGTTGGGAATCCAATCCACCGAACAGACTGTCCCGTATAAAAGGTCGGTAGTCTGATCGAGGTTCGGATGTGGCTCTAGCATAGTGTGCGGGTCACTCTCTCGCTCAAGCAAACCAGACAATGAGGGGGTTGCTCTCCCCAACACAAATTTTAAAGTGAGGTGTCTTTTAGGGTCAAGTTGGATTAGCAGTCCCAATTTTATAGTTTTTCTTTTTAATTTTTTTCAAATTTTAAACAATGCCTAACGAATTTTTCGGTTCTCCTGCTTATTTTAATCCAAAACAGGGGGAGAAGACGAAAAAGCCAATGCGTGAAAAATCAATAATGCATGCAGAGTAAGAAATGCGTACCTGACTCCAGCAGTCTACATGCAAGGATGATCCGCACAGAATTTAAAGACAGAAATAAATCTATCTAAATGATGCAGGCAGAAATCCGAGCCCTAAGCAAGCAGTTCTACTCGACAGAACGTCTAATCGTCCACAGCCTTCAATCCAAGAGTCCGGCCTAGGCTCACCCCTCCTCTTCTCAACAAATCGAGTTTAGGAGTAGCGCTTGACAGTGTGGGCTCGCGGCGCGTAGGCTCGATGGTAGTGGATCGACTATTTTTTAGATTTTTATTCTTGGTCCAATTAATCGATCTATAGGTACATGTAAAGTTATTAAGGTGTTGGTACCCTGCTAATTACGTCACAGTCAAGAAAAAATCCTAAGGCTAGGGGCTGGAAATCTGCGAGAATCAGAAAGGCAGGAAATAAATGGTTGAAAGCCGCGATAAAAGCCGCGAAAAAGCCGAAGGGTCCCCCGAGCACGCTGGTGCTCGACGAAACAGACCCCGAGAGTCTAAGTGTCCGGCTGAGTGTCATGTCTCTGTTTCATTACAATAATAGTTCAAATAGTGCTGGAAATAAAATCTAAGCTAATCTATGCTACTTCGCAGCTATTCTGCGGCTCCCGCACTCTTGCTTGCTCCTCGCGTCCTCCTGCGGCTCTGTAAAGAAGAGAGCCGCCTCCGACTCTCGCGGTTGCGTTGTCTTCCAAAGAAGCCGCCTCGATCCTCGGGCCCTCGCAAGAAAACAAACAGATAGTGGTCAGACCAAATAAATGTATAAACAAGTTAGATAGAACGATTATATACAAAAAATCTATACAGAAAGCTGCGAGAAAGAAAACCGCGGAAAAATCAAATGCGACTACTAAGCCGTGCTCCCTGGCAACGGCGCCATTCTGATGACCCGAAAAATGAACAAGACTCAGGTAAATGAAATAGAGCTAGGGTCATTGCGACCCGAGTCTCGGAAATCAATCATCTCAACAAGAAAAATGAAGGACAGACCACCAAACAGAGATAAAAATCAATCAACACAAATAGTGGCCCTAGCTATGAGATTAGCCTGGTGTAGCACCCAGGATCGGACTCAGGGAGCGCGGATTGGCCTTGCGGTCTACGAAGTAGTTTAAAAATGAATAAAATATAAACAAATATGTTTTTGGTGGATTTTTAATATTTTTATAATATTTTGGATTTTTAAATATGAAGGAAAATAATAAAAAGGTGAAACTAATCACATTCAACCAATTATTTAAATGCAAAAAATGATCCAAAAATTCCAACAAAAATATTTTTAGGTTTTATGGATTTTGTTATTGTTTTTGGTGAATTTTTGAGGATTTTATAATTTTTTTGTATATTTCTAAAAATCAAAGAAGGCAGAAATGAAGGCAAACTGTCCAGCCATGCTTGGAAGGCCAAATTAAAATATAAAATACTCCAAACAGAGCCTGGAGGTATTTTTTATGAAAAGTAGAAATAATAAGGAAAATTCAGAAAAAGAATTTATTATTTTTGGAATTTTCTATTATTTTTTAGAATTTTTATAAGTTTTAAGGATTTTTTCAATTTTTAGGGTTTTTATATATCCAAAAATATCCAAAAATGCATAGAAATTCAAACACACAAAATTAACAACTCCTAATTTTTTTAGAATGTTTGAAAGATCTTTAAGATTTTTTGTATTTTATAATCTGAACAGACAGAAAACAAGGGTTTTTGAATTTTTAAAAATAATAAAACGACTCAAAAATGTACCCAAAAATTAGAGAAAATTTAACACAATGGCAGGAGCCACGTGTCCAATTTTCAAAAATTTGGATTGAATTGATATTTTATTTAAATCCAAAACAAGCACACAATGCACAGGGACCTATTCGCAATAAAAATATAATCCAGGGGCTGAAATGTAACAAGTTCAGAAAGATGGGGGGCCTCGTGCAAAAAGTCCAAGATCCCACGCGCAAGGCACGTGGTCTGGTTACAGAGGGAGAAGTTGTAAAATACCCAAACAAATTCAACACATGTCAAATAAAATCATTCACAGGGGTATGGATGCAATTATCAAAAAGTATTTTTCATTTATTAACACATCCAAACAACAGCCCAGAACATGCAAATTCTCCAAAAACTCATGTGATAAAGCACGTGTTCCACGTAGACAGGGACGAAAATGCAAATATAATAAAGGTCCAGGTCTTAAGTACAATTATCACAAACTTAAAATAACAACTTAAACTATTTACAGGACTAAACCATGGTTAAGGTCTAAACCATGGTTTTCTAACAATGGTTAGTGGTTTTCGGGAGCCTATAAATAAACCTCCCTACCCATTCATTCTTTACGACTTCCCCTACCACCAACACCCCAAGGGATAGGGTCGAGAGGTCGGAAGGAGGAGTGGGAGGCGAGGGAGGAGCGCTAGCGAAGCACTGTGATGAACACCCATTCATCACTCTTTATTCTTTTATTTTAGCTACAAAACCTATGCAAAACACATGTATATTCCTGTAAATAATAATAATTGTCAAATAGCATGCATTGTGTAAATATTCATTATTAGCATATTTTTGTGCATAAATAAAAGAATAAAGAAAAAAAGAGAAAAAGAGAGATATTTATAATAAATATTGAGCGACCTAATCCCAAGGGAGGGCTCAGCATGGGCCTGACCGCAAAAAGAACCAAGTAGAGGGAGATAGGACAACTCATGTGTTTGTACATATACATGTAAATAACTAAAAAATTATTTTCCTCTAAATAAAATAAAAATATATTTTTGTAAATATGTATATATTTGTAAATATTAAATTAAAATAAAAATGAATAAAACAAAACAAAATTAAAAATAAATAAAAATCCCTTCACCATTGTACATAAGCCATAGAATCACTTATATACTTATTTCTCCCTATAAATAAAATTCTATAAAAATATGTACATATTCCATATTTTATAGTGTATATAAATAAAATAAAAACCATAAAAATAAAATAAAAATAAATAAAAATAAACATCAAAGCCACATTGTATATATATACCATGTATGTATATAAATAAAAGTATTTATTTAATCCTTGTAAATAATTAATAAAAATAAAATAAAATACCCCTTAATTCCAAATTTTATCTTATAAATAAATAAATTATAAAATTGGAATAATGTGTATAAAAATAAACAATTAAAAATTAAAAGTAAAAAATACATTATGTATACTAGTATATAATAATAATATTTTGTAAGTACATAAAATATTTTTCAAAAAAATAAATAAAAATCACAAAAAAATAGTTTGAAAATAAATAAACAATTTTCATGTTTGGAGTTTTTCGAAAAAAAAAGTCATTTACTATTTTTAACTAAATTTCTAAATAATTTAAAATTGGAATAATCTGATTGGTCCACGGGGGATTGTTGACCCCGATCAACTCCCCCCACGGACCTTCTTCCCCCGCGGATCCAGCGCCGGACCCGATTTCTCAGTATTTTTCTCGCTTGATCCGACCACTAAAACCCTAAACCCCGGGTCCTAATCCTTCCTTGCATATCCGATACCCACGCCCGGGGTGGATCTTAGGGGTCTGTGCCTCGACGTGCGTGCCCGACTCCCATCTAACCGGACCCTAGCACTATTTACGCCGAGCTCCGCCGCACTTTCTCAGTCATCTTTGGCGTTGCCCCTTCTTCCTGTGACCTCCACTAGACTTCCCAAAGTGACAGCTGAGCGAGGCAAGTGTCGAAGAGAGGAGAGGATCGCTCCGCCACTGATCAGGTAGCTTCTCGCCGCCGTGCGCCGCCCAGAGCTGCGCTTGAGCCTCGGGCCTTCGACGACCCTCGAGCCACCGACCCGAGCTCCAGGAGATCATCCCCAGTCGAACCCAACCATCCGGTAAGCCTAATTCCTTCTAGTTTTTGCTAATTTCCATTTTCGCCCAATTCCTCCTTTCGTCGTCGTTCGTCGATTCCGACCATCGCAGTCACCCTCTCGATCATCGTACTCTACCATCGCACCCACGAGACTTCTCCTCACCTTCTACACCCACTCGCACCCCATGTCTCACCTCGGAGCAGGGACTTCGATCTTCACCGCCGACGCTTCGCCGGAGATCGACCATCTCGCCTCATCCGACCACTACACCACCCCTAACTGGGTCGAGGCACTTTGCCCTAGACCCAACAAGCTTCCTGTGTCATTTTCCAGGTTAGACAAGGCCCATCTGAGGGCCGCAGCATTTGCGCACAAGAGCCCAGCTCCGCCGTCGTCGCCGGGGCTCCTTGGAGTTTCTTGGCGTCATCGAAGGAGTTCACCATCTGCGGGAGGTTGCGGTGAATCCGTTGCACCCATTTGCGGCCCCCGAGGAGGACCAGCGCAACCGTGGTGCTCCGACGAAGTTCGCCGGAGTCATGTTCTTCCAGGAGCCTCCAGAGCCGTCCGTTCAACCCCGACTCACCAGATCTCATCCGGACCGCTCGATCCAGGCGAAGAAGAGGCCCTTATTAGCCACCGTCGATCAACACGTGGCCGCTTCATCGCCCTTCATCAAGCGCAGGGTTAGCCCTTGATCCACGGCCGTCAGGTAGCACACGTGGCTGACTCTCCGCCGTTAGATCCGAGCCAGTGTTCCTTCGCAGCAGCGCCCGCTACCTCAGACGTTAGATCTTCCACGTGGTGCCACTCCAGCCATCGGATAATAAATAGGGGTAAATTACTCTTAGGCCCCTCCTACTCTTTCATTTACTTTCTAGTGGACCACGGTTTTGGCCCATGGTTTTAGTCAAAACTTATCCTAAACTTGGGGCTTAAGTTAGAACATTCTAGAGGATTCTAGATTCGTTAATGATGTTTAATTAACACTAATCATGATTAACTTTCACTAATCACAATTTAACTTTCGTGGCTTACACTTATCTTTTGCTAACTATTGATTAGCATTTACTAATGATCATTAGCAGTTTTCAATCCGTCATTAGTTCTTTAATCATGTTTAATTAGTCTTAATGACAATCATTATGGGTTAATGACATCTTAGCCTTCCTTACTTCTCTTTCTTCCGAAAATCATAACAATTCGAAACGAAGTCCGATTCACACGAAACAAATTTCGTTAGTTTTCTCTTCACGAGCCGGATATTATTATACCGAGATATGCCAAGTTCAAGGCTTTACACCTTAGCATTTTCCCATTCATGCCCTTGTTTCATCTCCGCCTCCGCCATAGTTTCTGGAATTTTTGCTAATTTTTATATATTTTTAAAGTAAAAAATATCCCAAATAAGGGATTAATTAAATATTCGAAATTAATTTGGATTTTAAAAATATCAAACAGATTCCAAAATTACCCAAATCAATTTTGATATATACATATTTATATAAATACAATTATAGAATAGAAAATTAAAATTTTGGACTTTTAAAGGATTTTTTAGATTTTTCTAAAAGATTTTGGGGTTATTTAATATTTTGGCTTTTATTTTTCAATTTTTAGTGATTTTTTGTATATTATTAAAATAGGTCAAAATAAATTGTATATAATGTTTTTGGATTTTTTAGGTACGTTTTGATATTTTTTGGTATTTTTTTAGTTAGACAGGGAATATATGGACACCATTTTATTTTTAATAAATGGATTAAATGCAAAAAAATCCAATTAAAAATAACAACGTTGAAGTACATGGTATGGAGCATTTAGTCCTATTTTTGTGGATTTTTAGGAGCACCATAGTTATATGTAATAAATAAATAAAACATTCAAAATTCAATGTCTTACTAGGGGTATTTTTGTAAATAAAGTATTCAAGAAGTATCACAGTGTAAATTTACAAATGTACAACAGTAATTTAATTTTTATGAACTATGTAAAATTACAAAAATTTCCAGGGCATACATGCAAAATACCCAGTTCAAGTGGAACAACACGTGAGTTGAGATGGACATGAAGTACATCTATTTATAACACTATAAATTCTGAAAGTACATGAACCAATTTGCATAATGTCCATTTATTTGTAACGTTGTATTTTATTTATAGAATAAAGTAATAAATATATAAAATTGATGGGTAGAACATGAAATTTACCCCCAAAACTACGTGATCAAACGACGGGGAACCATCCACTTATCCACATCGTCACGTTGTGGTGGTCCGATGACGGTTCGTGCCCGTACGACCGTGATTAGATCACTGGAGGTGATTGGACGGTGATGGCAGGGTTCGATCCAATGGTACACGATCAACTTGGAGCGACGAGGGAAACCAACAGCAAGCGGAAGTCCTGGACGAACTAGGTAAGAACTCGGCCATTCCAAGCTTCAATAGGCTTGCCAAAGCGACTCTGGCCATCTAAAATGTTCGGCCAAGAGGCAAAAGGGAGCTAGGGCTCCTCCGCTTCAGTTGGGACTGTCAAGAAGTACGCCGGAGCCAAAGAGAAGGCTAGCGAGCTCGTGTAATGACATTGGAAAGAAGCTATTCACAGTGAATTAGATTCTATATTGGCTAACCATACATGGGAATTGGTATATTTACCACCAGGTCCTAAAACTATCAGGTGTAAGCGAATTTTTAAAAGAAAGCTAAAGCCCGATGGATCTGTAGAAAAATTCAAAGAGAGATTAGTGGCAAAAGATTATTCTCAAAAGAAAGATATTGATTATTTTGATACTTTTGCTCTTGTAACTAGAATTTCTTCTATAAGGATTTTAATTGCTTTAGCTTCCATTCACAAATTAGTGATTCATCAAATGGATGTTAAAACTGTTTTTTTAAATGGTGATTTAGAAGAATAAATTTACATGGATCAACCTGAGGGCTGTATTATTTCAGGGAATAAATAAAGTGTGTACGTTAGTTAAATTTTTGTGTGGATTGTAACATGCACCTAAACGATGGCGTGAAAATTTGATAAAATGCTAGTTTCTAGTGGTTTTAAAATTAATGGTGCAGATAAATGTATTTATTTTAGAGTTGATGGTGCAAATTTTATCATTATTTGCTTATATGTTGATGACATGCTTATTTTTGGCACTACTCTAGATATTGTTAATCATACTAAGATTTTTTTGGCTTCTCATTTTGATATGAAAGATATGGGAGAAGCAAATATAATTTTAGGCATACAGCTTGTGATGAAGTCTAATCTTATTTCGCTTTCTCAAAAACACTACATTGAAAAAATCTTGAAAAAGTTTTTTTCATTTGACTGTAAGCCAGTAAGTACTCCTTTTGATGCTAACTCAAAGCTTAAGAAAAATGAAAGTTATAGTGTATTTCAGACAAAATATGCAAAGATTATTGGCAGTCTTATGTACTTAATGAAATGTACTAGACCCGATATTGCATATGATGTGGGAAGACTAAGCAGGTATACTCAAAATCTCAATAGAGAACATTGGGACGCTCTTAATAGAGTGCTTAAATACCTTAAAAGGGACAATGAGATATTTCTTAAAGTTTTGTGGAGAACCTTCAGTACTTGAGGGGTATTGTGATGCAAACTGGATCTCAGATTCAGATGAATTGAAATCTACTAGTGGATATATTTTTACTCTTGCAGGAGGAGTCGTTGCTTGGAAATCAACCAAGCAAACTTGTATTGCTCGGTCTACTATGTAATCCGAGTCCATTGCCTTAGAGAATGCATGTTCTGAGGCTGAATGGTTGAGAAACCTTTTAGCAGATCTTCCCATTTGGATGAAGCCAACGCCATCTGTATCCATCCATTATGATAGCCAAGCTCCTATAAGAAGAGCTAAAAATAAAATCTATAATGGGAAAAGCACGCATATTCGTTTGAGGCACAATATTATGAGGCAACTCATTGGTGATGGCATTATATCCATGGATTATGTGAAGTCAGAGTTAAATTTAGTTGATCCTCTGACTAAACTACTATGTAAAAAACTTGTGAAGAGTACATCGAGGGGAATGGGATTATACCCAAATCAGAGCCGAAGTGAAGGAAACCCAACCTTCATGAATGGAGATCCCATGAAGAAGGTCCATAAGGGATAAAAAATTCACTAAACGACTTGCATGATACTATCAAATCTTCCATATTCTTATGGTGTACAATGCAATAGTATGAAAAGTGGTGAGGTTGAACAAACATATTCTTACTGGACATTATAGCTCAAGTTGGGTGGTGTACAAAAGCAGTATACACTTGATGATGATCCACCTATATGGGTGTGGAGGTGAGACCGCTTCCTATGAGACTTTTGGACAAAATCTGTAGAGCACTCGTGAAAATCCAGGTAGACGCATGGCTGAAATGTGTCAACTCGCACGAGCAACAAAGATTAGAAAATATGATGTGAGATATGCGTCAATGGTTTCATAAATAAAGGATTGGTTCATAGAAATTATAATTCCACCAACTTTAGAAACCATATTCATATGCGCTATGCCTTGGTTCATAGTCGATAAGACACCAAATCTTATTCATTATATTTTTCAAGTTCCTTCAAGAGACCTTCTTAAGTTTTTATCCCTCCTATGATGTTATATCTTATATTTTGTTATTCTTTTTTGAAAATGTATTTGAAATAGTGGGGGTTGTTGATAAATTTTTATCATTTATTTTAAATACATTTTATTTCTTTATATTTTTTCTCAAATGCGATAAATTACCTTTATGTGTGGTCTTTATTCATCCGTACAATAAAAGCTGCACGTTAATTGTGTAAAAATGGGCCTATGACTCCTTGATGGTCTTTAATTCTCATATAACAATAATCTCAATTATCATGCATGTTACTTTTGCAACTCAACATTCTTACTATATTTACAGTATATTGATTTGTTGCTGGATATTAAATCAAATATTTCGTATAATATAGTTCAACGATTTTCTTTTGATTCAATTTAATCGAGTCCTTTTAAATTCTAATTTACATTGAGATTCTAATTCCAACGAGTGCTGGAGTTATTATTTTAACTGTGAATTATATTTCACATATTTTGAACATTAATTTCTAATTATTTGTAACGCTCTACCATGTCTATATAAAGGTATCTTTAGCACTTGCCATAGACGCAATTGAACATATAAATATTTCTATCTTCTCCTTCTTTTAATTGAGTGAGTCAAATTCAAAGGAAGGAACTTTGTTACTCAATCGATCTTGATGTTGGCGAGTGCACATCCGTTGAGATCTCGTCATTGTATCATGGAGAATAGTTGTACCGGTACCGATTGCACCATCGGAATTTTCGTGGGAGGTACAAATCTACTCTTAAGGTCAGTGCATTTCGCATGTCTCGGCAATTTAGTTCGTCTCGTCAATTAAATTCCGGTATTATTTTTCTAACCCCCTTTTATTTTACCTACAAAAACCACTAGAAGAGTCTAGACCTAAGGCAACGAATAATTTGAATATTCGTCGCCACATTTTTCGATGTTAAAGATTTAACAATAAATATTATTCATTGTCAAATCATATTTTATACTTGTAATAAACAACAAATGTCATATTCGTTGTTAAAGGTCCATATAACAACGATTCTTCCATTGAATTATTTGTTAAATTCACACTAATTGTTGCCAAATTTAGCGATGATTAGAAAAAAATCAACGAATAGTCATTGTTATATAACTCATTGCGAGAAATATAGCAACGGATACCATTATTCCTTGCGAATTTAAAGAAGCAAGCAACGAATAATATTCATTGATGTATATTTAACTAGGGAAGATATGGCAAAATATATTATATTATTCGTTGCTTTAGGTCAATTTTCTTATAGTGTACGATTTGGAATTGTAAAAAAATGATTTGAGATTATTCGACTTTTGATTAAAAAAGATACATGTAAAAAATGGTATGATATTGTAAAAAACAATTGAACTTTTTTTAAAAATAATCTGATTTTGTAAATAAATACTTGAGATTATAAATAATCCGATAGTGTTAGATAATTTATAAAAGAAATCAATGAATGAATTTGCAAAATCCTGCATAGATTTGTAAAATACGTGCATCTATTGTAAAATTATGCATGTGTATGTTCATGTATGTCAATTCACAAGAGTGAAAATAAATTAAAATTTCAGTAAAATTATGCATGTGCAGATTCATGTATTCAGAAATTCACATGTTCTCTCAATCGCACCATTCTCAATTTGAAATAAAAAACGTAAATAAAAAACTCAAATAAAAATATAAATAGAAAATGTAAATAAAAATGCAAATAAAAAATACAAATAAAAAATATAAATAAAAAACACCCATTCCCATGTTCTATCGTGCTCCACCACGTGTGCCATCACCTCCTCCACCACCGTCGTGCTCGACCAAGTATGCCACCACCAACTCCGTAGTTGTCTTGCTTCACCACGTGGAACTCATGTTGCCATTATTTATTGTGGGAGAGGAAAACCTAACAAGGGATTCCCAACGATGGACCAAGAGTAGAATGTGGGTTGCCACATTCTATTTTTTAAATGAAACAAAAAAACTAAAATGGAGGTTCAACATTAAAAAAAGTAAGATTAAAAAGGAAGTAATCATAACCATCGGATAAATTACATACATATGAGATGGCGAGCTTTCCTTGCATCCATGAATGTTGCACATTTTTGGATATATTTCCTCTCTATATATAATCATATCATATTTAGCCTAGAAAATCTGCCCTAAAAACAGATTATATCTGGTCCAGTTTTCCCCATATATCCCATATACGAATGCTAATATCATCTATTATGTCATCGGTCTTTTGGATGGTTAGAACCGGTGATTATACCGATTGAATCAAATTCAATGTTCTACTGGTTGAAGGTTCGGCTCGATACATTGGTGGCAACCACAATTTCTGGCATCGATAGCTAGTAAAGAATCTGACTCCATAAACTATTGCGATTAGCAGAAGCAAACACACACAAACACGGACAAACAAACCACATTTACACTGACTTATGAGCTTCACATCTAACTGGCTCACGTCCTCAAGTGGTGACGATACTATATGTGAAAAAAGAAAAATGCGGAGGATCCGGAGAATCATAAATCGGGGGTATTCATATAGTACTCCCAAGGCAAAATGTGTCGCATAGGCAAACATATCCAAATATCTAGTTAAAAATCCGTTTCAATAATAGGCACTACCTCTTGGAAACCCCACAAAAGAGAGGAGGGGTGCACATGCTCCCCCAACCTCCCTTTTGTAGTCTCATTGACCGAGCAAGGAGACACTCATACTAGTAAGGTATTCACTATAACAAAATTGGGTTATAATGATCATTTTTTTTTCGTACATGTTACTAAATCAATCATTTTTAAATATATAACAACGACACTATTTGTTGCGAATTAAATATAATATCCGTTGCTATATCATTAGTAACAATCCAAATAATGACGCTTATTTGTTGTTGTTTCGCAAGGAATAATATTGTCATTATATATTTAACGATGTTTTGAAATTGAAGAAAATGTCATTGTAGCCCAGTTTTGTTGCAGTTATTGTACACGACCAGCATTGTTTGCCCTTGGTACAGAGAAACAACTCTTCAACCAAGTTTAGCGCAACAAATGGTTAGCATTTAATGCATATCAACAATTCTAGCAACCATAATCCTCGCTTGACACCGATAACTAGTAGGGGTCGTTCATTTGAGGGACAGGGTGGGAGATATCCCTCCATATAAGATCCATGATTTGTAGATAGAGCCAATATGAGGGACATGGTTTGACCCTTATTCCTTCATCATTGACCTAATATCCTGTCATAGAATACAAATAACTATCACTTATAGCTCCTCATCTCTTTAACATAACTAGCTTATATTCCTGATCCCTTCTTTTTCAATGGAACTTAGAATATCAAATAACTACTACTTATCTCTTTAAATCATACCCTCTAACCGAACAGAAAATAGGGGTAAACCTCATGTTATCGCTCTACCGAACGGGCTTGTAAAGAATCCTGAAAACAATGATCGGGTTGTGAAATCCCAGTCATCCATGATACTATATAAACTCTATGCCTTTCGACCTTTGGACACCACACCATCGAGCAATCTTCTCGCCTATATATGAGACGAGAACAAAGTTTTTGATAGAGAGGGAGCCTGAAGCATATAGCTCCACCATTCCTTCGTCTTCGTGGCATTTGCCAATTCACTGTCCTCTTCAGTCCAAGGTTCGGCGTATTTATACATACTTCTTTTAGTGTCTCTGTTTAAAGTAGGCATTTATTTTCGTTTACTTTATTGCATTGATGGGTGGTTTTCCGTCACCAAATACACCAAATTTTTGCTCTATCGATGCCCATTAACACGCCACGGAAGCATTCTCCCAAACAAGGTAGGCACCTCGTATCCTCTGCTTATCTTGTTCAGTAGGCCATTTATCAGACAATAAATTAGAGCAGTTTCAGAAAGAGGTGAATACAGTATACGATGATGAAGTACAAACTCTGATAAAGTTTATTAAACTCGCACTTAATTTTGAGGTGAATATGTTAGATTTCCTTTGTATTTCAAAATATTTTTAAACAAATATTATTTTTCCTAAAGTTTGTTTTAAGTCTGCAATTTTCAATTTGTGCACAAGTACCTAACTCAATAATGATCTCGAAAATGAGACTCATTAAAAGTTGAACAAGTACCTAACGCAATAATGATCTCAAAAATGAGACTCATTAAATCCAGTTGAAAAAGTACCACCCTCTTTTGTATCCAAGTTCATGTAGCCATTAAACGAGTCTCCTCGGTAATGTTGGGTGCATCCAACGAGACCATAGGAGCTCGTTATCACTGAATGCCTTGATGGGAGATGAATGGTTCTCTTTGGCTCTTTGTTGACAGGCAGTCCATCTATATAAAGGATTGTACTCTAAGCCTTTCAAACACACAACACAATAGAAGCATTCTGTTCTCTACGTCCATCTACTCTCCACCACTTGTGCGCTCATTGTGAATTCGCATAGGCAGATTTTCTGCTTTGTTTTTCTACGATGACGAGGGTCAACGGACGTTCGACACTGCTCTCTTGCTAACACTGGGAGACAGCATCCAGTTGGGAGGTGATTGAATCTGAGAGCCAAGCCACCATCAAGCTCGTGCATAGGAGCGCCAGAATCTGTCTTCACGACCGCGTCTTTCGACGTGCCTCCATTTCCCAAGCTGAATCTTTCAAACTAAACTTCTCTATTCTTATTTTGGTCATATTTGCTTGCCAATCTTAAAAATATAATTATCCTCACAAATAGTGCTAGAAAACTATATATTTTCCAACATTTGTGAAGACAGATCCGCAAGTTTTCTATCTACTGTTTGATTCCGTTTTCGAAAAATAGACTTCTACTAAAATGGATCCTAGAGCAATGATGATTTCGGAAGACATTGCTACTCTCAGATCTGAAAATTTTGTAGGATTATATTTCCCTAGATGGCAATAAAAGATGAGGTTTTGGCTAGCCTCTCTAAGCTTAGTCTCTGCTATAACTCCTCCTGAGGAACCCGAAACTCATATCACTCCTACAGATCACGTTAACTCTGCCCTTTTCTCAATAGGTGCTACCTACAGTGATCCACTTTCTTCTCCTATCTCGTCTCATCCAAAGATATCTAAAAAAATATATTACCTTTGTCATGGTAGGATTCTCTCAGGTTTATCCGACGAGCTTTATGACATATACCATATGCACCCCACCGCTCTCGAACTTTGGAAAGTGATAGATGATAAGTTTGGTATGCAAGACGCGGGATTAGAACGATATGTCTTTATCCAATGACTTGAATATAAGATGGTAGAAAATAAACCTGTCTCTGCACAAGTTCTTTAATATCAAAATCTTGTCTCTAAGTCTATCGCTAGCGGCTATAAGTAGCATATCTAATTGAAAAACTCCCTTCCTCTTGGAAAGATTTTGCGAAATCTCTCCGTCATAGAAAAGAAACGATGAATATGTCCTCTCTTCAAAGTCTCTTCAAAATGAAGATCATCATAGAGCAAAAGAGTCTAAGTTCAACCCTCCTGTCAATCTAATAGAACATGTCAACTCCAAAAAGAAACCCCATAAGTTCCACCTCAAATCCAAACAACCTTTCATGAAAGGCAAGCAATCTGATCAGAATAATAATACTGATTCTTAGGGCCAACACATCTGCTATGTGTGTGGCAAACCTGATCACCTTGCAAATGTATGCAAGAACCGCAAGGGACAAAAGAAACAACCTCCTAAGAATGTTGAAGTCAACATGATTTCTGTAGGGGTCGACGCTTCTGACAGGTTAGAAAACAACTCAACTAAATATTAGTTATGTCTCGTATGATAATTAGTGGTTGGATTCTGGAGTCGTATCTCACATCTATTATGATTGCTCTTCCTTTTCCACCTATCAGGCCCATAGCAGTCGTGTCATCTCCTAGGGTAATGATGTCTCCGTGAAACACATTGTAGGCTTTAGATGCGTGGATTTGAAATTCACATTAGGAAAGTCTTAAAGCTACATGATATTTTACATGTTCTTGGATTTAAGAAGAACCTTATTAGTGAAGTCTTAGTTATGTCTTCTGGTTACTCCTTATTGAGTTACGAAATAAAGTTGTAATATCTCGTTTTGGATCTTCTATAGGTATGGCCACACCTGTAATGACCTTATCAAGCTTAGTGTTGAAACATGTAATGGTTCTTCACATATTAATGAGAATTGCATTAAAATTCTTTCTACTGTCGTGTGACGGACACAGATGACCTACCCTTTTAATATTGTGTCGTATTGACTAGTGCGTTGCAGTCGGATAGATCCGCGTCGATCAAAAATAACCGCACAAATTGAATTATCGTCGAATGAATTTAATATGCGGTTTTATGTTTGTTTAGCCTGGGCAAGCCCCAGGGTCGACTCAAGGAGGCAAAGGAACAACTCAGGATCAGATTAGATGGATTAGATCGTTGTTTTTCAAGCGGATTTTTTGTATTTTTTTTACGCGATAAAATTGCTGAATGCACAATATGAATTGGATTAAGTTAACAAGGAAATAATCGACTTAGCTGAATTTAATTTTAATGTGAAATTAATTCAAATCAGCCAAGTTGTAATTTTCCTAAAAACCTAATCCAACAACGAATGCAAAATGGATTTTTTTGGAATTTTTGGGTTTAAAATGCACGCATGAAAAATACAAACTTTTTAGGGGTTTTTATACAATTTTTCGTGCAAATGATAAGCAAAAATTATGAAAAATTTACTTGAAGTAAAAAATGATAATTGAATCGACATTAATATTTTTGGAATTTTCTGATACTTTGTGATTTTTTTATGAATATTTTATTGAAATAGAGCGACTACGGGTATTTAATTTCTAATAAATCCGCAAAGTTGAATTATCCAGGGATTGATTTATCTCCAATAAATATTTTAATGAAGAATCCAGGAGACTTGAAATTTCTCAAAAATGGTATTCGTGGAATTAATTAAAAATCATTTACTGAAATCACTCTACAATTTATTTTTTGCACAAGACAACTCCGAATTGAACGAAATTTGAACTGTAGTTAGATCACACTTACAGGCATCATCTACAAGTTTTTCACAATTTTTGGAGCAACAAATGGCTATGTGAGAATTTCAGAGCATAAATGGGCAAAATATCACTCAATTTCAATCTCTGATTTTTAATAAAATGTCAAATGCTCACAAAAATGCAAATAAATTACCACAAGATAAATAATGAGCTCCTCTAAAATATGCTATTTTTTGAATAAAAATTGATGCAAAAATATTGTCCAAATTAATGTTCAAACGCAGGGGTGTCAATGCAATACAGAATCAAAATGAAATGAACTGAAATATGGACAGGAACTGTTTTGCAAATAAATAAACTTAGAAGGAAAATATGCAATTTTCACAAAAATAAAATAAAAGACAAATGTACCTCTTCTTTTTCTCTTGTCCACGCTAGGGTTCAAGGACGCGGAGGCACTTGGGCGGCGGCCACGCGAGGAGGCAGGGCGGCGGGGCGGCGCGCGGGGCTGCTCAGCGGAGGACTCGCTGGCGGCGCGAGGAGGGCGGCTTGGCGACGAGGGGAGGTGCGTGGGGAGGCGTCGGGTGGCTGAAGGCGTGAGGGCGGCGTGGCGCGCGGCTGCGCGAGGTAGGTGGCCGTTGGACGGGGCTCGCGAGGAGCAGCCTCGGCGGATGGGGAAGTCGGCGCGGGGGGAGGGGGGAGGTACAAGGGCGGCGCCACCCGCGAGAGGGGGCGGATGGGCGACTGGAGATGGAGGTGGCACGCTCCTGAACGGTGAATACGGCGCGGCGTTGCGCCGCTTGGAGCTGGGCGTTGGATCGGCGCACGATGTGCGGCCGAGGGAGGCTGAGCGCGCGCGCCGCGGAGGAGGTCGGCGGGCTAAGCGCACAGGTGGCACGGTCGTCAGGCGGAGGGGGGGCACGGTCAGCCTGGACACCGCAGGAGGAGCACGGCAGTGGGGGTGGCCGTGGCCTGGACTGCAGCGGCGGCTGGGCCATGGAGGAGGTGCGGCAGCAGGCCGCCCAGGTGGTTGGCGGGTGGAGATGCCTGGAGTGCAAAATTTTTTGTGTTGTTTTTTTTTGCAATTTTTTTGTTTTTATATTTTGTAAACAGGAAATATATGAATAAGGAGGTGGTGTAGGTGATGTTGATAGTGGTTGTGTTTGATGGTGTGTTTGGTGATTAACAACAAGGAAAAAATTGTGAGATAAAAAAATGAAATGACAAGATGAAGATAGAGGACTTACCTGCGGTTTTGCCAGATGTGGAGTTGCGTTGTGCGGCTTTCGGTTGTGGCCTCGATTCGATTCGGCAAGAAAATCGAAGAAGCTCGGCTTTGATCTGAATGGATGCACAACGACACGAGGAGTCCTCGTGGATCTCGCCTTTGAAACCGTCGTCGCTTGACCGAGAGATGCTGAAGCTGTCACCGACAACACTTGGGGACTGGTGGTCTCTCCCTCTCAATTGAAGAAATGGCGGATGATGAAAAATGGTGGAGGAGGTGAGAATATAAAGAGGAGAGGGAAAGTTAGAAAAGATGTGGAGAAGATGGAGGGATGGTGGAGGGAGTGGTGACTTGGAGTAGGGAGAAAGCAAAGAAGTGGTAAAAGGGAGGATGAATGAATTATTAATAAAATAATATAATAGGCTACTAAAAATAATTAAAATCACAATAGTAAAATAATAATAAATAATAAATCTGAAAATAATAAGTAAATTCGAAAATAAATAATAAAAAAGATGGGGAGACATGTGGCGGCTCGAGGAGCGGCCACATGTCGCTCCCAGAAAATTCAAAAATTAAATATAAAAAAATCAAAAAAGAAATAACAAAAGTAATTAAATCAAAAAGTAGTCAACACGAAAGTTGCTCATCTCGACGAGATCTACAACTTTTGTGAAGGGCCGAAAATCAAAGGAAATCGTCTGTACAAAAATGTATTTTCCGGTGGTACCTTATAGATATAAAATACCGCATTTTATCTTTTGTAATTTTTTTGTCATTTTTCAATAAGAGAAAAATCAAAATAAAAATAGAGAAAATATGAGAAGACTATTTACAACTTAATCTAATTTTTTTTGGATTTTTAATAATGAAGAAAATAAAATGATAAAATACAAGGGTAAAACGGTCATTTTGTATAATATACCAAAGGGGCCCAAAACCCAAGTTTTGCATACGAGCTCCGATTTTAATGAAATTGGTCTTGATTCGAAGGTCTCTGGATGTATATTACTTTAAAAGTAAGTAGATCTAATTCGGAGGTTGTATGAGAGAGATATGTGCATTTTAAGGTCTAAGGTCTTCAACTTGGATTGGGGTTTTATTGGTCAATTTTACAAGTTAGTATTTTTTTTTTGATATTTTTCTTTGATCAATGTTAGTAATATATACACTACAGAGTTGATTTTATTAGATTTGGAGTTAGTATAAAATATTTACAAATAGGATATTTTAGCTAATATACAGGTGAATATTTACAAATGAAATGGGCTTCTTATTTTATGTAAATAGGAATGCTAAAATGCAGATGTTATCAATGTATGCATGAATGCTAATTATGCGATATAAGTAGAAATATGCATCTAATTACTCGGGAACAAAGCTCTATTTTCAACTTTTAGAGTGATGAATCACAGATTCATCAACCCCCTATACTTAAACCTTGCTCGTCTCCGAGCAACTAAAATGAAATGCAAGAGTGAAATGAGATTGGGTTCCATACCAAGGTCATGAACAAAAGTTGAAAATGGAGCTTGACTCGACCTTTGGATTAATTGTGTGGCGGAACCTCATTGGGACATGAACTTAAGATCTAACAGACTTCAAGTTCCACAGGTCTTCTATTCAAGACGCCTCAACAGTCAGGTCAGAACAAATCCTCAAACGCAAATTTCTGATGACTATGATTCTTACTTGTACTGTGTAAGTGAGATGTAACTCTCCACATCAGAAATGGCTCAGAACCAGCCTCCTCTAACAAGGTAACTCAATAACCTGGTCCAGCAACTCTTTCCTCGAGGAGCGGGGTATTCCCTTCTAAGTGAAGGATATGGAAATTATCCTCAAGCGCATCACGGAAGCGTGATCGTCGTATCGGATACGACGAGGAACGACTAGTCGTACTAGTTGTTCGGTGCAGCGGAATTTAAAAAATTTTATTCGATGAAACCACATGATCCGAGAACCATTCTCAGATCGTTTCATCTATAACCACAACAAGTATAATGCAATACCTCTTGAAGCGTGGTTGATCAAGTCTCTAAAGAAAGAGACCTCCTGTCTCAAGTCCGATCGTCGGCGAGACCGCTTGCGAGCGCGGGGATGAACCGCGTTGTCCTCGCAATCCAAGAAGATGATCCAAGCGTGGTTGCTCCTGATCTCGTCGCACGAGATCAAACGTCTCCTTCGTGAGAGGAACTCTCCAAGAAGACGGAGAACCGAAGAACGTCGAAGCGGCGGTGCGGTGGCGAAGGTGACGACGGTTCCCTTCTCTAGGGTATGGTGGACGGCCACCAACAAGAGAGGGAGAGAGGGCTGGCGTGTATGAAGAAATGAGGGAGAGAGAGCTCCAATATTGCAAGTAATTAGAGAGCATAGTATGCCTCTCTATTTATAGGGTTTTGGGATCCATGGATCTCAATCCATGGGACACATAAAATCAATGGGTGAGATTGATTTGTGTCAATCCAATGGCCAAGATTGTTGTTGTCAAAAACAACAAATTTAGGTCAAAATATATTTGACAAAATCAAATATAATTTATTCCTAAATCAACCCAACAAATAAGGAGAGAAGATACATGGAGATTTTATCTCCATGTACCTTCCAAGTGGACGACCACACATTCCTTATAGGAATGATGTGCCGCCCCTTGAGATTGCATGGAGATTGCAATCTCATGGAAATCCATGAGATTGCATATCTCCTTGGAATCTCTCTTATTTATTTGCAACAAATTTATTGGGTTTTATTCTCCAAAAAATAATTCACAATTATCTTTGAGAATATTGCATTCTTGCCATGGAAAAAATTGTGAATCATATTCACAACCCAAAACAACATATAATTCATATTGTTAATTAATTACACAATGTGTATCCAATACACATAATAATTAATCAACACATATAAATTATAATTAGCTCTCTCTAATACATTATAAATCACATTTATAATATATTATGAATAATTGGATATTTCTATCCACATTATTCTTATCCACATTAATTAAATCACATTTAATTAAATTGGATAATTTCTTCACACATCAAGATGATTAAATCACATTTAATCATTATTTCTTCATTACTTAGATCTTATGGAATTATTCTTAAACCCTTCAAGAATAATGCAATCTCTCCGCAAATACTTGGAGATAAGGACAGGGCGATTGTATTGTTCCACGTATAGTGACATGGATATTGAGATCATATCTCAAATCCAGATCGCGGGCCTCTCATAGATGCTTGATTAAATCAAGACCGTAAATCTAATCTTCTCATTGTATCTGAATCACATTCAGATCAATGTCCAACACTTGGACTAAGATCAGATCACTTCTCTACTGAGAGGAGTCACTAAAATCCAGACCCGTTTCATCACTCCCTAGGAATGGAAGCGTCATGGTTATACAATCGTTTATGATCAAATCACCCTCAGGTATTCCCAATACCTGTACATCCTGCATACTGGAAGACTCAGACTAAACCCGAAGTATAGGATCAACTTTATACTGTCTACTTCATGGTTTTATCAGTAAGTTTCTCATTCGATCATTGGGAGTTGGTATCGATCATATACTTTCCAAAAGTATATATCATACCTAGGTCTTGATCATATACTAAAAATATATATCAAACCTACAAATTCAGTCAAGCTTCCAAAGCGAGACGACCATGCGCATGGAATTTGATTCTTCCCAATATCTCATGAGTGAGCTCATGTCTTCCGGTTCAGTAACTGAACCTGTATGATCCCTTTGAGAGATCGTATTACTCATATGCCCTTATATGCACACCAGCGCGCCGGTGTATAGACCTTGATTAGGTCATCAACCTATTGGTCTGCCAAATGTACACACTCAGACATATAGTAACACATCTGTCTCCGGTCAGAGGATGCATGCCTATATCATGACAGCATATGATATAGGACTTTGGTTATCTCGATCTCGTTAAGTCAACTCTTTGACCTAACTAATCTGACACCTCCGAATCTCTATTCCTATGCAGAGGACCTGCATCAAGAGGTCGGTCAGATATCAGCCTTCAGAGATAGGATTGCCATCTCCTACTCAGGCTGGAGATCATCTCTTAATAATCATTTGACGGTGCTTGATGAGTCCTCAATCTAACTCTTTAGATATTCATCCAAGCACCAGCCTCTATGATTCAATAGTTGAATCAACAGTTGTATGATTATTAAGATGGCCATGGTACATAACCCTAATTGTACTAAGGGACCTATTGTACAAATTATTCATTCTTCATTTCAGATCAGGGAATGATATATGCAATAACATTTATTGCATAATGGCTCGCCGTGGGCTCGCATTTCCAACAATCTCCCACTAGCCCAAAGAGCCATTAATGGGCTAATCATTTAAACTCACACTCATGTGACAATCATAGGTTATTTAGAAAATAGCTAGGTAAGCTGATCAGTCACTCTGTTCCCACGAGACTACGCCAAGTCCTTTTACGGCACTTGCATATCCCCAGTAGCAGTGCTCGCATCCAATGCGAATGTTGCATCTTATGCAACTAATACTCAATCTTGTTAGTTATAGTGTCCTTGACACTACAGCTTAACAATTATCATAACCAGTATTTCCATAATCCTTATAAGAATATCCTTATTTATGGAGATCTCTATCTCCTAAGGTATCTTTAGTTAAGACCTTTTAGATCACTATCTATAAAGTCTTAAACTTTTGAAGATAAGACTTTGAGATCACTATCTCAAAAATCTTGTCATCTATGAAGATTTTGTTGTTACTGCAACCAAGTGTTTTATTTCCATAGTAGGATTAGTAACAGTTTACTACTCCCACTGCATGGCAGTCACCTGGCTTTTGTACACATCTAGCACACACCTGGCTTCTCCGAACTGATGCCCAATGGCAAGTAGTTCCAGCATTCACTTCCTCAACTCTTTGAGGTGTTATCCCTTTAGATAGGTCAGTATCATATCTTTAGGTTTAGAAGCCTTTCTTGGAATTTCTATGAATAGAATATGTCCAAGGTGTACTACAAATGTGACAGTCCCATTATCCTCTTCTCTTTGCTTCTGAACAACTTCAGAACTAAGATCTGAGAGGCATCTTTGAAATCATATTTCAAGTTATGGAAAAACCAGATTATAAAACACTAATTATTATCCTTATATCATTTTTAAATGATTAGGATATCATCTACATTTAGCATGATGAACACAAAGGCACTCCCACTAAGCTTCACAGGGCTCATCAAGATTCTATCTGAAATCATAACACTTATAATTTCATCAAATCTTATGGTCCAACTTCAAGAAGCTTATTTGGGTCCTTAGATGGATTCCTTAGCTTGCACATCTTGCTTTCCTCAACCATGAAGCCCTGGGGCTACTTCATGTGAATATCCTCAAAGAGGTATTCATAGAGGAATGCAATATTGACTTACATCTTGAAGATGCAATAGTCAAGTTGTGTAGCTAAGGTTAGCAATATTCTGACGGTTTTAAGCATGGTCACCGAAGAGCAAGTCTCATTGCAAGCAATGTCTTCTCTTCCAGTGTGTAGCTTATGGCTACGAACCGTGCTTTGAAGATCTCTACCTTCCCATCAGGTTCCCTATCTCTTGAAGATCCATTTACACCTTTACAGGTCTTACCCATATAGGTGGATCCTCGAGGGTCCATATACAACACTTGTATATGAAGTCTACATTAGACTTTTATTGCTATCCATCTATCCATGCTATGATCTTCAGAAGCTTCATCACATGAAGTTCGATCATTGTCAGGTTTCTCTAACACATGGAATCCATCCTCAAACTTATTTGAAGAGGTATTAATGTTTCATCTTTAATTGTCCTTTTAGTTTCCAATTTCAGGAGTCTCATTATAAATGAGTTCCTACACTTCATTTTCATCTTGATTCTCAAGAGTCTCAACCTCTAAGAATCACATTCTCGGAGATGAGATATTTTAAGAATCTCAAGGTCATAAAGTAGGTATCCAATACCATCCTTTATTTTCCTAATGAAGCAACACTCTCAAGTGCTAGATTCCAACATACATGGAACCTTATTAAGGATATACATTGTAGTCTCTACTACACATATATACCTGGAAACTAAGGGATAATTATGCTAAAATTCAACATTGATAAGATCATGTCACACATGTGATGAATACCCATTCATCACTCTTTATTCTTATATTTTAGCTACAAAAACCTTTGCAAATACATGTAGATATGTGTAAATACAAATAATTACCAAAAGCAGGCATTGTGTAAAAACTTATAATTAGCATGTTTTTGTGCAAAAATAAAAGAATAAAGATCAAAAAGAAAAAAGAGGGAAATATTTAGAATAAATATTGAGCAACCTAACCCAAGGGAGGGCTCAGCATGGGTCTGACCGCATCAAAAGCCAAGTAGAGGGAGATAGGTGCTCATGTGTAAATACCTATATAAATAAATAAATTATATTTTCCTCACCCAAAAATATGTTGTAAATATTTTGTAAAAATTTGTACATATTTATACACTATTAAAAACAAAATAAAAATCTAAAAGTCAAAAATCCAAAAATAACCCTTCACCATGTACATAGACCTTGTCTTCTTATTTAGTTAACCTTGTAAATAAACTTATTTATTTTCAAAACTTTTTGTAAATATCCTATGTTTTATATTGTAAATAAATAACATAAAAAGAAACAAAACAAAAAGCAAATAAAAATTACAAAATTAAAATTACAAAAATATAGTGTACATATGCCATAACTATTTATTTTACTTATGCATATAATTAATAAAAAAATAAAATAAAATAAAAATAGCCTTTTATTCCTCATTTTATTCTATAAATAAATAAAATATAAAAAAAAGAATAAAAAAATTGTATAAAAATAACTAACTAAAAATCAAAATTAAAAACCCTATATTGTACATATACCTATATATGGCTATATATTGTATATACCTTATTTTTATTTCCTAAAATTAATTAAAATTCACAAAAAAATAGAAAAAATTAAAACAAACATTTTTTATGTTTTGAGTAAATCGGCCATTTATTATCTTTAATTCAATTTCCAAATACTTTCTGACGTGGCTGATTCCCATTGGTCCACGGGGATTGTTGACCGCCCGGTCAACTCCCCCCTGTGGACCACTTCACACGGGTCGTGACGCCCGACCCGATTTCCCCGATTTATTGCGTCACGACCCGGTATCCAAATCCGTAAACCCCGCGCTCCGATCATCCCCCGTGCATCCGGGAATCTCGCCCGACACTTTGCCTAGGGATCCGTGCTCAATCAAGCCGGACCCGAGCCCTTCTTCCCGGACCTGCACCCATATATAGCCTGAGCTCCGCCGCATTCATTTCTCATCTTTGGATCTTCCCCTCGGTGCCTGTGACCTCCTCCGGAGTTCCTGAGTGACAGTCGTGGTCTTGGGAGTTGCAGAGAGGCCCGGGAAGCCGGGAGCCACTGATCCGGTGGTTTTCACCGCCGTGCGCCGCCGCGAGCGCGCCCAGCCTCGGGGAGACGACGCCCCCTTGCAGGCAATGACCCCAGAGCTTCTTGAGCTCCAGCCCAGTCGAATGCCTTCACCAGGTAACCTCCTTAGCCCGTAGTTTAGCTTAGGTTTAGATTTTTCGCTTTCTGGTAGTGTAGCTCCGCCAGCTCCGCTCTTCGACTCCGACCATCCTTTCACTCATCCGACCACTGCACCACCTTCGTCAGACTCCTATCCACCTTCTCCGCCCCTTCGCTCCCCCTGTCTCGCCTCGGAGCAGGGTATCAGCTCTCGCCCCTCCGCCGCTCGCCGGAGAGTTTCCATCTCGCCACGCCAGTCACCTTCCGCCCGCTCTGACGGGTCGAGGCACTTTGCCCTCGACCCAGCTTCTTGTCTGTGCAGGATTCAGGGCTAATCGACCTCATCTGGAGGTCGGAATTTCTGGGCACAACAGCTCCAGGTTGTTCACGTTGCCGGAGCTCTCTGGAGCTCCTCGCCTCCATCGGAGCAGAGCATCGGGTGCGGGGCTTCACGGCGAAGCTTCCCCGCACCTCAGGAGCATCAGACGAGGACCCTAGCACGCGCACGAGGCCGGCTAAGCTCGCCGGCTGAGTGTTCGTCCACCGTCCTCCACCACCGTCCGATCGCCCCCCCCGCTCCAGTTTCTATCGTGGCCGTCCGATCATCGAGGAGCCACAACCGCCCGATCATCCAGCGGGGCGATCTGGGCCGTGAGAGCAGAGAGAGGGAACCACCAGCGCTCGAGGCCGTTCGATCATCCACGTGGCCTCCTCTGCGCCGTCGATCGGCTCACGTGCGGAAGAGAAGAGAGGCGCCACTCACCAGGACCGTCCGATCATCTACGTGGCGCTCATCCAGCCGTCGGCGTAATAAGGGGTAATTTACCTTAGACCCCCTCGTAGTTTAAGTTTTCAGTCCTAGTCCTGTAAATATTTTAGTCATGTTATCTACGTAGGGTAAATTGCACATTGGACCTCGTGCTCTTTGATATTTGCATTTATACCCCTGTTTGTGTGAGCCACGTGCTTCATCACGTGTACTTTTGGTTTATTTGCAGTATTAGTCCTGTAGTTCTGGTTGGTTACGAATGAATGAATACTTTCTGGTATTTGCACTTATGCCCCTGTGAGCATTCTCTTTGAACATGTGCGTGTTTTAGTGGGTTAATTGCATAGCCGTCCCTGGACTTTTTGGTACGAGTTACCAAAAGGTCCTAGGACTTAGTTTTTATTACCAGAAGGTCCCTGAGTGCCCCAGGCACGCGCCACGCGCGTGACTTGCTGGGAAAATTGCACCGAGACCCCCAGAGCTTTGGGTATTTGCACTTTGGTCCCTGTGCACAGTGCCCCCTTTTGGATTTTGAATAAAATATCAAATCACCTCCAAATCCAACGAAAATTTGACACATGGCTCCTGCCATGGTGTAGGATTTTTGTAGATTTTTGAGGACATTTTTGATCTTGTTTGCTATTTTTAAAAATTCAAAAACATCTATTTTTGGCACTGTTTCACTTGAAAAATCACAAAAAAATATAAAAACACCCCCAAAAATTCTATAAAAATTAGTTACTGTTCTTTGTGTGTTGTTTGATTTTCTAGCCAATTTTGGCTATTTTTCATTGAGTAAAAACCCTAAAAATCTAAAAACACCTAAAAACTCATAAAAATCATATTAAATAATCTAAAAATCCAAAAACAATAATTTTGGTGCTCAAATTTTCCTTATTTTCTCTAGAATACAGGAAAATTACCTCCAGGGCCATCTGAGATCCTTAAATATTTTATTTTTGGGTTTTGGGCCCTGCTGGACAGTACCTTATCTTTTTAGTACTGTTTGATTTTTAGAAAATAAAATACACTTTATAAAAATCCCAAAAATTCACCAAAAACACTTAAAAACCTAAAAAACATGAAAATAAGTTTTCTTGAATTTTTGCTTGATTTTTGGTGTGTGAAAGAAATTGCTCAAGTGTGCTTGTTTATACTTTCTTTTATTTTCTTCACTTGTAAAAATCCAAAAAAAATATCAAAATCATTAAAAACCACTAAAAATATTTTGTCTTTATTTTATTTCATTTCGACTACTTCGTAGGCCTCTGGCCAACCCGTGCTCCTTGTGTTCGACCCTGGGTGCTATACCAGGTTAATCCCATAGCTAGGACCGCACTTCGTGTTTTGATCTCTGATTTACTTCGCGGTTCGACATTTTTCTTGATTGAGTGACTCTGAGTGATAGAGGTCGCAACGACCTATTAGTACCTTTACCTCGTTTGCTCGGGCAGCTCATCAGAATGGCGCCGTTGCCGGGGAGCACGGCTTAGTAGTTGTTTTCTTTAGTTTCCGCGGCTTTTCGATTTTCGCGGCTTTTCGTATAAATTTGTTGCACATATATTCTTCTCATATTTTTGATAATAATCTTGGACTGACCACTTTTCTCTCTATTTCTTGCGAGGGCCCGAGGAGCGAGGGCGGCATTCCTAGGAGCGCCGGTGCACCCGAGCGAAGCGGAGGCGGCTCGTTTCTTCATCGAGCCGCAGGAGAGAGCGAGAGAGAGAGAGCTGAGTGGGTGAGGATAGCTTAGGACTTTCATTTCATTTATTATTATTGTAATAATACAGGGACTTGAACTGTTGTGGACTTGAACACTCTCGGGTCTGTTTCGCCGAGCACCGGTGTGCTCGGGGGACCCTTTAGGACCTTAGCGGTTTTTCGCGGTTTTCTCGCGGCTTTCTTTTTCTTTTTTTTACTGCCTTTCCGGTGTTTACACGGTTTTTGCTCGAGCCCCTAGATTTAGGAATTTCTGGTGCTTGTGACGTAATTAGTAGGATCCACACACCTAATTGCTTATCTGTCCCCATAGACCGTAATTGGACCTACTAATAATAAATAATAAAAATAACTTAGTTGCTTTCCTGAGAGCCTACGCGCCGTGAGCCTGCCCCGCAAGCGCTACTCCTGAACTCGACCTGTCGAGAAGAGGAGGGGTGGGCCAAGATCGGACTCTTTGGATCGAGGGCGAGCGACTGAGTTAGACGGTTCTGCGCTAGAAATTGCTCATCTAGGACTCGGTTTTTCCCGCTTGCATCATTTAGGTAGTTTATTTCCTGTCTTTAAATTCTGCGCGGATCATATTGCATGTAGACTGCTGGAGCAAGGTACGCCTTCTATCTCGTGCATGCATCATTGATTTCATCGCGCATCGGCTTTTTCGTCTTCTCCCCCCTGTTTTCGGACTTAATAATCAGGAGAACCGAAAAATTCGTTAGGCCTTTTTGTTTGCTTTGAAAATATTAAAAAGAAAAACAATAAAATCGGGACTGCTAATCATACTTGACCTAAAAGACACTTCACGAAAAATCTGTCTTGGGGAGAGTAACCCCCTCCTTGTCTGGTTTGGATGAGCGAGAGAGTGATCCGCACATTAGGATAGAGCCTCCGATCTTTTCTTGACTGATTACCGGCTTTCAGTACGGGACAGTCGGTTGAGAAAGATCTGGACACCTATTAACCTCACGTAATCGCTCTGATAGACTGGATGATCACCTAAAATAAAATTGACAAGATAATTGACCGATCCCTTCGGTCTTCAGCTCTATGTGCGTAGGTGAATTGGGGGTTTGCTTGTTCATCTTGTTTGGTTGCCAGATCCCTTCGATCTTTTCTCATCTATTCCCCTCCCTCACCTCCCTTCATTTCTCTTCTCCCTGATCCCTGGATGATGGATTTCCCTCACTTTGAGCCGACTCTTACGGCTTCTTCTCCATCCTCTGACCATCACTCCAGTCCACCTTCTAGGGAGGTCGGATCTCCGACCCACCTCCCGCTCCCTCCCTCCCTTTCATCTCATCACTCTGGGCATGCTGTGCTAGACGTCCGAGGATATCAGACAAAGCAGATGCGAGACCCGGACCATGCTGTTGCTGAGTTGAGAGCGCACTCCGTTGGTGACTCGAGCGAGCAGTGGAGATCAACAGATAGATCCCATTCCAGAGGGATGGAGGAGCAGATAGCACATGGAGCTCAGTCAGTTTCTACATTAGGCCCATTCGTCTTGGATTCGGATTACATTCAGCGACTGCCGACATTTTCAGGAGAGGCGCACGAGGAGCCTTATCTTCACCTGTCCGCTTTCGAGGAGTTTTGTAGAACACAGAGATATTCAGATGTTACTGCAGAGGAGCTGATGAGCAGGACCTTCCCCTTCACCCTTCACGATAGAGCCATGAGATGGCACCGACGATTGGGAAGGACATTCGACACGTGGGGAGAGCTACGCCGAGAGTTCTTGCAGAGATACTTTCCCCCACGTAGAGCAGATTTCATGCGGTCTTTGATCATGGACTTTTCAGTTGACCCCCAGGAGCAATTGCACGAGGCATGGCCGAGGTTTCTTGACCTCTTGAGGAGATTTCCAGACCATGGACTTCCACTGACAGATTTGATTGAGATCTCCATGCGGGGGATGACCGCAGAGCAGCTTGCACTGGTGATTACTACATGTGGCGGTTCACACCGCAGTTCCGACATTCACTTCCTGGATATCATCTCGAGGATACTTTCACAGAGTTCTTCTTCACGAGATGCTTCGATCGGGACAACACATGAGGACGATGCAGTACCAGTGCGGTGTGTCACTTCACCTGATGAGCCAGCTTCTACACACCAGCCCGAGGATTTGGATGGTGCAACACCACTGACAGAGGAGATGACTGCGATAGCAGAGGTTCGGACCCAGAGTCTACTTGAGTTCCCGTTGGCCTTCCAGTTGGAGTTCGAGTCAGCACCAGAGTTCCCTGTTGACGAGTCTTGGATATCAGATCTTCTGATACTCCAGGAGCCGGAGGAGCCCCAGCTTTTGCAGCCGTGGATTCAGAGACTTCAGATTCCAGTCCCGGTGGAGTCAATCTCCTTTCTGCAGAGACACTTCTCGGATGCAGACAGTCACCAGGACTCAGCCCAGCAGCCACAGCTCGAGGAGGGACAGCACTTTGAGAGCACAGACACAGAGAGTCCCGTCTTCGAGCCTTTTGTCCTCCACTTTGTTGAGACAGATACACTTTCTGAGGACCAGCTGACAGCCAGCATAGCCGCAGAGCGAGGATCAGCCACAGACACTTTGCCAGCTTCCGCGATGTTGACTAGCACCTTCTCCTGTTTCCAGATTGCCGAGAGCTACACTTCCGATGATGATGCAGCCTGGTGCACTGAGTGGATACTTGATAGCAGCGTAGATGACCATCTAGATCCTGATCCTCTTCTAGTCACTTCTGATCTGGCATCTCTCCCCGAGGGTTATCTGCGGGAGGATGCCGCGCTCCATGAGTACTCGGTTTCACCTGCTGAGAGTGTTTCCGATCTGGCGGAACACGGAACCGAGTCTTTAGATCATTCTGATTTTGAGTCTTCTCACCTCGACGACCCTCGCGAGGATGAGCCCATTCTGGAGATATTCGATGACTTGCCTGATCTGATTCTATTACATGCATCGGATATCATTCTGCTTAGAAAGTCTCCTGATCCTGATTGTCCACACCTGTTTGAGACACTGATTGACGTGGAGGATTCTATGACTGATCCATCCTTCTCCACGTTTGATTTCTTCGGCTCTATACTCTCACTCCAGTCTGATCCAGAGCCGCTGATTTCTTTTATGCTACCGGATCCCGATTACTTATGCTCATATCATTGGCCGGTAGCAGACACCCGCCTGATTGCATACCTGGGTGTCTTACTTCACACTGTTGAGTTCGTCGTTGTTCTCACACAGAGACTGCGACGACAGTACGACATTCGACTTACCGATGCCGTCCTGAACCTTGATACTGCGTTGTCCTAGCCTTCGCGCCCAGCTAGGGGCGTAAAATCTAGCGCTTGTTGAGAGGCACCTCAACATTGTACTCTTTTGTATATACGTGTTTCGTCTTATTTAATCATTCTTTCTTCCGTTCTTGTTCTCACCCCAGGTCTCGCTTAGGATTATCTTTTCTATACTTAGGATATTGCTCATCCTAAGTATAGGGGGGTGGAAACACCGGGTTGTTCATTCGTCTGTTTCATCACTTCTGTTTTGTTGCATATACTTAAGGTTCTCCACCTTAAGTATAGGGGGAGTGATGTCCTCCTTCTTGTACATATTCGTGATTTTCGCCGTGTCTTTCTGCTCCTGTTTTGTTGCCTATACTTAGGGATATTTCACCCTAAGTATAGGGGGGGGCAGATTCTGTATCTTCTTCACTCGGCTTTCCCTTCATGTACAGCTTGCTATACTTAGGATTAGTTAATCCTAAGTATAGGGGGAAACCACCGAGTTCCTCTCATTCTATTCATTTATTCGTTCTTGTACCTAGCCATTCCTTTTCACTTCCCTTTTACTAAGCACGAGTTATGTCTTCTTCATCGCTCTCGATCGCTCTGAGGACATCGTTCGAGCTAAGTATAGGGGGGGTGTGTATATATTTCATATATACTTTAGCCATAACTCGTACTTTGTGTGAGTGTGTTAATAAATAAAATGGCTAAAAATCACAAAAATTTAAAAATTTTCATGTACATAAACCTCTTTTACCCTTGCACATAAATAGCTAGTGTACAAAATATTTTTGTAAAAATGATTTCAAAAATCTTTTGTGTAAAGCTTGTGTAAATATTTTTGTATCAAATTATGTATATAGTACAAAATTTTTCCAAAATGTTTTGAAAATCAAAAGTTTGCAAAAATCTTGTGTAAATATTTGTAAATATCTTTTTGCAAAACTTGCACCTCATACATCATTCATCCAAGATTTCAAAACATTTTTCAAAAATTTTGCATGATTGTAAAATCTTTGTAAATAGCATCTTGTGTACATATATGTATATAGTTTTTCCTGGATGAGAGTTGACATTTAAACTAAGCCTGGAATTAAATTGAGAAATGGAGCTTGAATAAGATCTTAATCCACTTAACTTCAAGAGGAACCTTATAGGATTTAGGTTTAAGGCTTTTCAGGTCCATAAGGACTTAATTCATTTGAGTCCACTAGGCTATGAGCATATGTCATCTTGATGAGCTTAAGTAGAACACTTAACAACACACGCATGACTCTTAGAGACAATGGCTTGACTTGCACCTGCACTTTACACATGGCTCTCCACGGATGAGGTGGTGAGGAGGCAGTTTCCTTTGGCTTGGGGTAGCATATGAGGGTAGTACTTCTAGGCGGAACCTCTCTTCTTCTTCTAGTGAAGGAAGTGCACCTCAACTTGGTCTAGTGGTGATGAAGGCTAAAGACAGAAGCTGTGGGTTGCAATAAAGCTTCAAAAGAGGGATAGTCTACTGGCTCAAGAGGAAATTTCTTGTATATATGCTGCACCATGTAGATATGCTGTACAGAAGTCTTTGAAAAAAAATGCAAAAATGCAAAAAGAACTCCAAAAAAGTGGTGGGTCGGATTGAAAATTTAATAACCCCACCGGAGTGTATATAGTCAAATAAAGCAAAGCTTATGGTATCCACGTTACATCTCATGAAGCTTGCAGCGGGAGACTTAGCTACACTGGCTAAGCTTCCAAAACTCTATACTTCTACCCCCTCTTCTTGAGCCGGTTGCACTTGAACTTAGAAGGGAATACCCCGCTTCTCGAGGAAAGAGTTGCTAGACCGAGGCATTAGAGTTACCAGGTTGAGGGAGGTTGTTTCTTTGTTGCTTCTGAGGTGGGGAGCCGCATATCACTTACACTGCATGGAAAGATTCATGGTCATTAGAGTTTGTGTATGTAGACTTGTTCTGATCTGGTTTATTGAGGAGTCTTGCCCATAGATTGGTGGAACTTGGAGGCTGTTGAGTTTTAGCTTAAGTCCAAATAAGGTTCCGACACATTAATAATCCAAAGATTTGATCGAGCTCCATATTTCAATATTAATGAAGGAAAGTTTAATAATTCAACCTTGATCCATGTACATCCTCTTTTTCTTTTTCTGTCTTTTTCACTTCTTTTTCAAATAAGTGTTTGCTAAGGGACTAGCAAAGTTAAGTATAGGGGGTGATGAATACCCATTCATCACTCTTTATTCTTATATTTTAGCTACAAAAACCTTTGCAAATACATGTAGATATGTGTAAATACAAATAATTACCAAAAGCAGGCATTGTGTAAAAACTTATAATTAGCATGTTTTTGTGCAAAAATAAAAGAATAAAGATCAAAAAGAAAAAGAGGGAAATATTTAGAATAAATATTGAGCAACCTAACCCAAGGGAGGGCTCAGCATGGGCCTGACCGCATCAAAAGCCAAGTAGAGGGAGATAGGTGCTCATGTGTAAATACCTATGTAAATAAATAAATTATATTTTCCTCACCCAAAAATATGTTGTAAATATTTTGTAAAAATTTGTACATATTTATACACTATTAAAAACAAAATAAAAATCTAAAAGTCAAAAATCCAAAAATAACCCTTCACCATGTACATAGACCTTGTCTTCTTATTTAGTTAACCTTGTAAATAAACTTATTTATTTTCAAAACTTTTTGTAAATATCCTATGTTTTATATTGTAAATAAATAACATAAAAAGAAACAAAACAAAAAGCAAATAAAAATTACAAAATTAAAATTACAAAAATATAGTGTACATATGCCATAACTATTTATTTTACTTATGCATATAATTAATAAAAAAATAAAATAAAATAAAATAGCCTTTTATTCCTCATTTTATTCTATAAATAAATAAAATATAAAAAAAAGAATAAAAAAATTATATAAAAATAACTAACTAAAAATCAAAATTAAAAACCCTATATTGTACATATACCTATATATGGCTATATATTGTATATACCTTATTTTTATTTCCTAAAATTAATTAAAATTCACAAAAAAATAGAAAAAATTAAAACAAACATTTTTTATGTTTTGAGTAAATCGGCCATTTATTATCTTTAATTCAATTTCCAAATACTTTCTGACGTGGCTGATTCCCATTGGTCCACGGGGATTGTTGACCGCCCGGTCAACTCCCCCCTGTGGACCACTTCACACGGGTCGTGACGCCCGACCCGATTTCCCCGATTTATTGCGTCACGACCCGGTATCCAAATCCGTAAACCCCGCGCTACGATCATCCCCCGTGCATCCGGGAATCTCGCCCGACACTTTGCCTAGGGATCCGTGCTCAATCGAGCCGGACCCGAGCCCTTCTTCCCGGACCTGCACCCATATATAGCCTGAGCTCCGCCGCATTCATTTCTCATCTTTGTATCTTCCCCTCAGTGCCTGTGACCTCCTCCGGAGTCCCTGAGTGACAGCCGTGGTCTTGGGAGTTGCAGAGAGGCCCGGGAAGCCGGGAGCCACTGATCCGGTGGTTTTCACCGCCGTGCGCCGCCGCGAGCGCGCCCAGCCTCGGGGAGACGACGCCCCCTTGCAGGCAATGACCCCGGAGCTTCTTGAGCTCCAGCCCAGTCGAATGCCTTCACCAGGTAACCTCCTTAGCCTGTAGTTTAGCTTAGGTTTAGATTTTTCGCTTTCTGGTAGTGTAGCTCCGCCAGCTCCGCTCTTCGACTCCGACCATCCTTTCACTCATCCGACCACTGCACCACCTTCGTCAGACTCCTATCCACCTTCTCCGCCCCTTCGCTCCCCCTGTCTCGCCTCGGAGCAGAGTATCAGCTCTCGCCCCTCCGCCGCTCGCCGGAGAGTTTCCATCTCGCCACGCCAGTCACCTTCCGCCCGCTCTGACGGGTCGAGGCACTTTGCCCTCGACCCAGCTTCTTGTCTGTGCAGGATTCAGGGCTAATCGACCTCATCTGGAGGTCGGAATTTCTGGGCACAGCAGCTCCAGGTTGTTCACGTTGCCGGAGCTCTCTGGAGCTCCTCGCCTCCATCGGAGCAGAGCATCGGGTGCGGGGCTTCACGACGAAGCTTCCCCGCACCTCAGGAGCATCAGACGAGGACCCTAGCACGCGCACGAGGCCGGCTAAGCTCGCCGGCTGAGTGTTCGTCCACCGTCCTCCACCACCGTCCGATCGCCCCCCCGCTCCAGTTTCTATCGTGGCCGTCTGATCATCGAGGAGCCACAACCGCCCGATCATCCAGCGGGGCGATCTGGGCCGTGAGAGCAGAGAGAGGGAACCACCAGCGCTCGAGGCCGTTCGATCATCCACGTGGCCTCCTCTGCGCCGTCGATCGGCTCACGTGCGGAAGAGAAGAGAGGCGCCACTCACCAGGACCGTCCGATCATCTACGTGGCGCTCATCCAGCCGTCGGCGTAATAAGGGGTAATTTACCTTAGACCCCCTCGTAGTTTAAGTTTTCAGTCCTAGTCCTGTAAATATTTTAGTCATGTTATCTACGTAGGGTAAATTGCACATTGGACCTCGTGCTCTTTGATATTTGCATTTATACCCCTGTTTGTGTGAGCCACGTGCTTCGTCACGTGTACTTTTGGTTTATTTGCAGTATTAGTCCTGTAGTTCTGGTTGGTTACGAATGAATGAATACTTTCTGGTATTTGCACTTATGCCTCTGTGAGCATTCTCTTTGAACATGTGCGTATTTTAGTGGGTTAATTGCATAGCCGTCCCTGGACTTTTTGGTACGAGTTACCAAAAGGTCCTAGGACTTAGTTTTTATTACCAGAAGGTCCCTGAGTGCCCCAGGCACGCGCCACGCGCGTGACTTGCTGGGAAAATTGCACCGAGACCCCCAGAGCTTTGGGTATTTGCACTTTGGTCCCTGTGCACAGTGCCCCCTTTTGGATTTTGAATAAAATATCAAATCACCTCCAAATCCAACGAAAATTTGACACATGGCTCCTGCCATGGTGTAGGATTTTTGTAGATTTTTGAGGACATTTTTGATCTTGTTTGCTATTTTTAAAAATTCAAAAACATCTATTTTTGGCACTGTTTCACTTGAAAAATCACAAAAAAAATATAAAAACACCCCCAAAAATTCTATAAAAATTAGTTACTGTTCTTTGTGTGTTGTTTGATTTTCTAGCCAATTTTGGCTATTTTTCATTGAGTAAAAACCCTAAAAATCTAAAAACACCTAAAAACTTATAAAAATCATATTAAATAATCTAAAAATCCAAAAACAATAATTTTGGTGCTCAAATTTTTCTTATTTTCTCTAGAATACAGGAAAATTACCTCCAGGGCCATCTGAGATCCTTAAATATTTTATTTTTGGGTTTTGGGCCCTGCTGGACAGTACCTTATCTTTTTAGTACTGTTTGATTTTTAGAAAATAAAATACACTTTATAAAAATCCCAAAAATTCACCAAAAACACTTAAAAACCTAAAAAACATGAAAATAAGTTTTCTTGAATTTTTGCTTGATTTTGGTGTGTGAAATAAATTGCTCAAGTGTGCTTGTTTATACTTTCTTTTATTTTCTTCACTTGTAAAAATCCAAAAAAAATATCAAAATCATTAAAAACCACTAAAAATATTTTGTCTTTATTTTATTTCATTTCGACTACTTCGTAGGCCTCTGGCCAACCCGTGCTCCTTGTGTTCGACCCTGGGTGCTATACCAGGTTAATCCCATAGCTAGGACCGCACTTCGTGTTTTGATCTCTGATTTACTTCGCGGTTCGACATTTTTCTTGATTGAGTGACTCTGAGTGATAGAGGTCGCAACGACCTATTAGTACCTTTACCTCGTTCGCTCGGGCAGCTCATCAACATGATCCAATTGTATCTACCTATAACTCTTTTGAGTTAAGGTGTGTTAGGAGGATTGAGATAGAAATGATATTCATATCTCCATAAGGTATTCTTCGAATTTATCTAGTAGGTACTTGCTACCTAGATTAGATCAAATTCATTTTATCTTCCTTCAAACTTTGGTTCTAAACCAAAATTAATGAAATCTTTGAACATTTCAAAGGTTTCTTAGGTGAAGAGAAGAAATCTCATATCATACAATCATCAATAGATATCACATATCCACAATGTTTACTATGATATAGATGATCCACATACATCAATATATATGAGATCCTGAATACCTTGGCATCTTACACCATTCCCGAAGAAGGATGTATTGGACAATATTCATAAGTATGTAAGTTTTGAAATTTTAGACATTCTAAAGTTTCATCTCTTACTATTCTATTGATCAAATCAATAGACAAATGTCCAAGGCTTGATGCTAGATCATTGTCAAATGATCTTCATCCTCCTATTGATCTTAAGGTTCAATTTCAGTATTCAGAAATGTTAATGAACCATTCATTAATTTTTCTAATTTATGCGGAGTCCACTAGATTTTAGATTACTATCTGAAATATCTTCATCATAACTCTTTATGATAGTTCTATCTCAGAATTCATGTTTATTTCCAACATTTAGAAACAAACAATGAGTGTATTCTTATATCTAGGTCATAGAGACATTCTCTATGACTAAGGACTCTCCCACTGAAATTAACAAGTCTATTAATTTGACAGAGATTGTTGCAACAATTGCATCAATATTCATGTGGACAACTATAAACCTTTAAGATCAAATTTTCCAGTCTTCTAAAACATATGCAACCCATTGCAAATGTCATCAGAAGATTGAGATACAATTATTTGACTTTATCTTATTCAATAAGTAAGTCAATATCAATGATTTATGTAGATTATTCTGATGCTCCATCCGAGTCCTTTTCTAAGGATTCTAGACAGACTTGATAGTCATACTATCAACACATCAACTTATTACAGTATTGGCATTCATCCAACTCTTTGGATGTCACATGGAAGTCATAGAAGTCCAGTCAACTCTTTGACTTTCCTTCTTTCTTGGGTCTAACCCATGCTTCCATTGCACTCCCTTTATCTATAAGCAACCATTGCTTAAGATTACGGATCTCTTACAATAAATTCAAAAGAATTCAAAATAAGATTATTTCAACATTTATTTATGCTTCATTAAATTCACACAATATGAATACTATGAAGCTTCATGAATGACTAGAGTATAGACAGTAGAATAATGACACTCATCATCTACATCCATCTAAACTCATAAAACATAGGTTCAGGTAGGTACTCAAACAATTGAATACATCATCTCTTATAGAGCTACCATTCTGCATGATGCAGAGAACCATGTCACTCATGATTAAATGTCAAGAGCACATATACGTCTGCCAAAATATCTTCATTGATTTTATAAGGATTATTTGACAATTGCGATCATTATCGACATGTTACTTCCAAAGTACATCCAATGAGATCAAGACTATAGAGACATACAAACCCTAGGGTTGTAGTCCTATTATCTATTTAATTGTCATTCCTCATTAGTATGAGGAGACTTGCATATTGCAACCACATACATTATGTGTTCAATTGCAAGTACAATATCTGGATCATGAGTCCAATCCAAGATATTTCACTGGTTACTATTGAGTATTTCATTGAGTGGGTTTTAATGAAGGATTATCTGAAATAAGAAATTTCATAGATGTATGTATTTATATATACATATTTTACTTTGATTTAGGAATTTTTATATCAAAGTTGTCTTGCCATGTCAACATTGAAAGTTCATTCCCTTAATCACTTTCAATGTAAGAGATATACTTACCATTATATCTCAAGCAAGATCTGGGATCTCCTTCCTTATCTTTGTTGCATCCCAATAATATGAGAACCTACAACTCGGATAAAAAGAAGCGGGAACACATTCCGCCTTGCAAGTCCAACTTGCATCTCCCAATTCGGTCTTTAACACCCGGGACCACCACCCCTAAGGCGGTGTTGACCCGTCATTAATTGAACCAACCGTCAACAGGAATACAACTCGCTATGCGCAATCCAATATCGCCCCAATAATATGAGGACCCGATACTGGGGTCACTACGCATACGTCCTTACTCTTTCGAGAAGCGACGAGCCCGGTCCAGATGCGCTTGCATACAGGAGCTGTCACTTCGGACAGGCGTCTCCCACATGCAATCCCTGGCGACGGAACCCTCCGCCTTGACGGGAGACCATGGATGTCACTTATGTGATCCTCCATATCATATTCAAATTTTAATTAATTATCGTGAATCACTTTCACATAATTAATTCTTCCAAGGGAATTATTAGCTCTAATCATATTAGAGTATTTCAATTGGACATAATCAATTTAATCGTATTAAATTAATTATCAATCCAATTCAATCAATCAAAATTGATTATTTTACTTGAATACATATATGGTAATATCTCAAAATACGTATTAATTCGAATTTTAATAATTAGAAAAATACATCTTAATCCCCCGGACATTATCCCGGCCCTACCCGCTGTCATGGCCAGTACCGACGAGAGTGGGACGGACCACATACGTTGCAACCCGCAACCCCAATGCTCTCCGACTAGGCACCATATCCGCCTCGGGAAAGGATAATGCCAAATTGATTAATTTGTACTTGAGATGATCATCGGTTCTTCAACCGAAATTGTACCATATAGTAATAATCAAAACATTTTTTATTATAAGGAAACTTGCTAGACAAATTCTCAAATCCTATTCAAGCATCAAGTTTGAAAGATTGTGGTTTCCAATTATGATTTAGATCACATCTTAATCACTTATTGGTTAAGGCAATGTCATTTAAGGGAATAATTATCATCAAATATTTCACAAATATTTATGCACAATTATTCTAGGAAATTAAACAATTTAATATCACTAAATGATTAAATGACAATCACCAATCAAACATCAAGTTTGATGAATGTGTTTCCAATTAAGATTTAGATCAAATCTAATCAATTAATTGGTTGAGGCCAAGTCAATTATGTAAATAATCATCTTAATATATTTCACAAATATTTTTCATGATTATTTCACGAAATTAACAATTAATTTCACTAATTGACAATCACTTGGTTCTAGATTAGGACTGTAATTTCAGCAGTGACCCCTACTTACTAAAATTAGCATATCTCAATCATATTAAATACAAATTAGACAAAATTAATTTTCATAGATTGCTAATTTGATTTAGGACAGAATCCAAGTGATGTTACACGCATTTAGAGAGAAGTCTAAACAGTAACTAACATTTTAATCACGTTCAGATCTACAGTTCCCGCAACAGTGCATACATATTCATTAAAACAACCATATCTAGAGCATACGAAATCCAATTTACGTAAACTCAGATCCTATGGTTTCCTTATTTAATGGGGAACAAAATCCAAGTATTAAATTCGTGTTTAAACAATTAAAACAGTGCCGAATTTATTTACTAAACAGATCTGCGAAATCAAATGCGACGAAAACTTTCGCGACCTAAACGAACCCAAGTCGCCCTCGGTTTTTCGAATCATATTCGAAACCGTCGACCTAAGGCTCTGATACCACTTGAAGGATATGGAAATTATCCTCAAGCGCATCACGGAAGCGTGATCGTCGTATCGGATACGACGAGGAACGACTAGTCGTACTAGTTGTTCGGTGCAGCGGAATTTAAAAAATTTTATTCGATGAAATCACATGATCCGAGAACCATTCTCAGATCGTTTCATCTATAACCACAACAAGTATAATGCAATACCTCTTGAAGCGTGGTTGATCAAGTCTCTAAAGAAAGAGACCTCCTGTCTCAAGTCCGATCGTCGGCGAGACCGCTTGCGAGCGCGGGGATGAACCGCGTTGTCCTCGCAATCCAAGAAGATGATCCAAGCGTGGTTGCTCCTGATCTCATCGCACGAGATCAAACGTCTCCTTCGTGAGAGGAACTCTCCAAGAAGACGGAGAACCGAAGAACGTCGAAGCGGCGGTGCGGTGGCGAAGGCGACGACGGTTCCCTTCTCTAGGGTATGGTGGACGGTCACCAAGAAGAGTGGGAGAGAGGGCTGGCGTGTATGAAGAAATGAGGGAGAGAGAGCTCCAATATTGCAAGTAATTAGAGAGCATAGTATGCCTCTCTATTTATAGGGTTTTGGGATCCATGGATCTCAATCCATGGGACACATAAAATCAATGGGTGAGATTGATTTGTGTCAATCCAATGGCCAAGATTGTTGTTGTCAAAAACAACAAATTTAGGTCAAAATATATTTGACAAAATCAAATATAATTTATTCCTAAATCAACCCAACAAACAATGAGAGAAGATACATGGAGATTTTATCTCCATGTACCTCCAAGTGGACGGTCACACATTCCTTATAGGAATGATGTGCCGCCCCTTGAGATTGCATGGAGATTGCAATCTCATGGAAATCCATGAGATTGCATATCTCCTTGGAATCTCTCTTATTTATTTGCAACAAATTTATTGGGTTTTATTTTCCAAAAAATAATTCACAATTATCTTTGAGAATATTGCATTCTTGCCATGGAAAAAATTGTGAATCATATTCACAACCCAAAACAACATATAATTCATATTGTTAATTAATTACACAATGTGTATCCAATACACATAATAATTAATCAACACATATAAATTATAATTAGCTCTCTCTAATACATTATAAATCACATTTATAATATATTATGAATAATTGGATATTTCTATCCACATTATTCTTATCCACATTAATTAAATCACATTTAATTAAATTGGATAATTTCTTCACACATCAAGATGATTAAATCACATTTAATCATTATTTCTTCATTGCTTAGATCTTATGGAATTATTCTTAAACCCTTCAAGAATAATGCAATCTCTCCGCAGATACTTGGAGATAAGGACAGGGCGATTGTATTGTTCCACGTATAGTGACATGGATATTGAGATCATATCTCAAATCCAGATCGCGGGCCTCTCATTGATGCTTGATTAAATCAAGACCGTAAATCTAATCTTCTCATTGTATCTGAATCACATTCAGATCAATGTCCAACACTTGGACCAAGATCAGATCACTTCTCTACTGAGAGGAGTCACTAAAATCCAGACCCGTTTCATCACTTCCTAGGAATGGAAGCGTCATGGTTATACAATCGTTTATGATCAAATCACCCTCAGGTATTCCCAATACCTGTACATCCTGCATACTGGAAGACCCAGACTAAACCCGAAGTATCGGATCAACTTTATACTGTCTACTTCATGGTTTTATCAGTAAGTTTCTCATTCGATCATTGAGAGTTGGTATCGATCATATACTTTCCAAAAGTATATATCATACCTAGGTCTTGATCATATACTAAAAATATATATCAAACCTACAAATTCAGTCAAGCTTCCAAAGCGAGACGACCATGCGCATGGAATTTGATTCTTCCCAATATCTCATGAGTGAGCTCATGTCTTCCGGTTCAGTAACTGAACCTGTATGATCCCTTTGAGAGATCGTATTACTCATATGCCCTTATATGCACACCAGCGCGCCGGTGTATAGACCTTGATTAGGTCATCAACCTATTGGTCTGCCAAATGTACACACTCAGACATATAGTAACACATCTGTCTCCGGTCAGAGGATGCATGCCTATATCATGACAGCATATGATATAGGACTTTGGTTATCTCGATCTCGTTAAGTCAACTCTTTGACCTAACTAATCTGACACCTCCGAATCTCTATTCCTATGCAGAGGACCTGCATCAAGAGGTCGGTCAGATATCAGCCTTCAGAGATGGGATTGCCATCTCCTACTCAGGCTGGAGATCATCTCTTAATAATCATTTGACGGTGCTTGATGAATCCTCAATCTAACTCTTTAGATATTCATCCAAGCACCAGCCTCTATGATTCAATAGTTGAATCAGCAGCTGTATGATTATTAAGATGGCCATGGTACATAACCCTAATTGTACTAAGGGACCTATTATACAAATTATTCATTCTTCATTTCAGATCAGGGAATGATATATGCAATAACATTTATTGCATAATGGCTCGCCGTGGGCTCGCATTTCCAACACTAAGTTCAAGTGCGACCAGCTCAAGAGGAGGGGGTGGAGAAAAGAATGGACGGTAGCCAGTGTATCTACCTATCTCGGGATGCCTGACCAGTGTAGCCAAGTCATCTAGCTGCAGACTTCTTGCTAATATACATACTCCGACAGGCAAATTTTTTTTGGCCTGTCTATATTTTTTTGGAGTTCTTGCATTTTTTTCTCTTTTTTTCTCTCTCTTTTTTTAAACTATATACAAGGTGCAGCATGTACATCAGGAGTTTTTCCTCTTGAGCCAGTAGACTATCCCTCTTTTGAAGCATTATTGCAACCCACAGCATCATGTCCTTAGACTTCATCACCACCAGACTAGGTTGAGATGCACTACCCTCCCTAGAGGAGGACGGATGTTTCCACCCGTGTGCTACTCCAAGCTAAAGGATTCTACCTCCTCACCACCTCATCAATGAAGATCTACGTGCATTGTGCTTGTCCAAGTTAGGTCACTGTCTAAAAGAATCATGCGTGTATTCTACTTAGACTAATCAAGATGACTTGTGAACATAGACTTGCGGACTCAAAGAATTAAGTCACTTTGACCTGAAAAATCTTAACTCCAGTTCCTATAAGGTTCCTATGAAATTAGGTGGATTAAGGTCAAATCAAGTCCATCCTCAATCTCAACTCATAACTCGGTTCAGAACCCACTAGCTTTTCACCTTGCATATGCAGATGAGAGGTAGATGACATGCTATGTATGAAATGCAAGACTTTTTTTTTTGAAATGTAAGGATGATATGCAAGAGTAAATAAGAAGCCTTTATTTTTGACATTTTCATTTTGATTTTCTATTATACAACAATTTTTACAACAATTTTTAGTTTGTAATAATATACATAGTATACAATTTTTTTGGTATACATCCTATTTTACAACAAATATTACAAGATTATTATTTACATTTTGTTTTATACATATTATACAAGTATACAATTTTTTTTTCAATTTTTACTCACCCCATACTTATTGCATAATATATACAAAAATACGCAAAAATACGCGAAAGTACGAGCTATGGGTAAAGTATATATGTAATATATAGACGCCCCCTATACATAGTGTGTGCTATGTCCTCAGAGCACGAAAAGAGACTAAAAAGACATAGCTCGGGCTAAGCATAGGAGAGCTAAAATTACAAAAATCGTATAGAAGTCGCACCGCCCCCTATACTTAGGCTCTTGACAGCCTAAGTGTAGAAGAAGATCAAAAAATGGGGCGGACGAGGGCAAGAGGAAAACATGGTTGAGTATATACAAGGCGGGCATCGGTCCCCCCTATACTTAGGCTCTGGTTAGCCTAAGTATAGGACAAGAGTGAGTATGAGGACCGATGTGATCTGGAGGATGTACAATGAATAGATGCGGGTCACTCTCCCCCCTATACTTAGGATCTGGTTATCCTAGGTATAGTCATAAAATGAAATGAGATGAGCCGGGGCAAGTGATTCGGATCACTGGGGAGGGAGGGAGAGAAAGTATATACAAGAAAGAGTGAGAATATACAAGGATTAAGAAGGTTTGTGACGAACCTTCTTGCGGACGCGAGGAGGTGGATAATATACATATGTATCGCTGTCGGAATCGTCCTCAGATGAATAATAGTGAGGTGTAGGGATCGTCCAACGAGGGTCGACACACGGCTGCTTGCTTAGATAAGGCTTGAGAACAACCGAGCTGAGCTCAGTCATATAAATTACCTTGTCCGGGCTAGATGAGGACTCCTCAGAAAATTCCTTCTCCGGTGTGTTGAAGGAAACTTTCTTAGTCGGTTTTCTAGAACCTGAATTATTGAGAGGGAGATGAGAGAGACGCGCCTTGAGAGGTTCGGGGGAACTCCTCGAGGAATCAATTCTCGACTTCCTCTCACTAAATAGCCGACTAGAAGAGGGAGCAACCGTGTTTTTATGTGGAGTCAATTTAGTCTTGGTTGTCTCCTTTGAAGGTCCGGGACATGGTGTGGTGCTGACCATGGGTTCCTCATCAGACGAGTCACCATATAGATTGTAATATTCCTGAAGGGTCAGCACACGGCTCGGGAAGGTGCTAGTGGTCTCAGTCAGCTTGACATTATTGGGCTCTTATGCCGGATCATCAAAATGGTCAAGGCAATCAACAAAGGTTGTGTCCGACTTAATGATAGCTTCTGATCGTGAGTCCTCCTTAGAAGCTGTCATGGTGGTGGTGCAAGCAGTTGATGAAGTGAAGATGTGGGGAGTCTCAGAACCAGCGGTCGTCCGGGCAGTCGGTCTCTCAGGTGTAGCAGAGAGGTGGGACTCATCTACCTCTCGATGGTTATGACTGTCGGCGGATGTGCGAGTCACCTTAGAGTAAAGTGTATCAAAGAATGGGTGAGGTCGGAGTGCTCCCAATGCTGAGAAATCGATCTCCCGAGTCTCGCAATCTATAGACGCTTTAGCTGAGGCTAAGAACGGCTTCCCGAGAATAATCGGAGACTGGGTAACTCTCCTCGGTGCTCGATGTCAATGATCGTGAAGTCCAATTGGAGTAGAGCACCTTGGAAGGTAATAATGACTGAAATATTTCCTCTAGACCGTTTGATGGATCGATCAGCTAGCTGAACGATCTCTCTTGACTTTTTGATTGGCCTGAGTTTGAGCTTGTCAAACACAGAGGTCGGGAGGATATTTATCGGAGAGTCATCATCGATTCTTGCATGGGTAAAGATGGTATCTTTGATTTCACATTCCACTCGGGGCAACCGCTTCACTCTGCGGCTCTTGTTCTTTCTCCCCATCACACAGGAGGTGGCCATAGACACTATGTGTCTTTCAGTCCTGGTTCTCTTAGTACCCGACCTCTTGGGCATCAATTTGCTCTTTACAAATCTCTTGAGGTCGGGGAAGTGATCTATGGCCTTTATTAAGGGAAGTTTAAAGATCAATTCCTCATCAAGTGCTTCCCTTAGGGTGGAATCCAATTTTTTTAAATCATTTTCAATTTTTATGTGAATTTTTGGTTTTTTTATTTTTTTGGTATTTTTGATGGATGAATGGTCAGACTCTGGATTGGAGGGCAAGTGCTTAGTAGAAGAGGGAGATAGAATGGACTCCAGCTGTACAGACGGTGTGGATTCCCTGATGTTTGCTTTGTTTTCAACCTCAAAAATACTCATGTCTCTTCTCACTTTTATACCCAGGCTAGCAGAAATTGAGTGTAATATTCCCATGACATCTCTCAACTCGTTACCAGATGATTCATTTTTCTTAATAAGTCTAGAGATGTCATCCTCCACAAAATTCTCATGACAAATCATGGGAGAGTTCTGCTCAAGTGGAGGGTACTACTGAGACTTTGGGTGCTCATACTCAACATACCTAGAATCTGGCATGTAATGCTGGGTCGAGTATGGACCATCTAGATTGCAAATATTGGTCGAAGCCTCATATGATGAAACGGGGGCTGATAAGTCTAGCTCATGAGTCCAATCTTGTGAATGCATAGGCTCTCCAGATGAAGGCTGGTTAATGGAATCTTGATCACTAAAGTCAATCAAGTCTGGGAAATCATGATGTACAAGCTTCTCTATTCGGGTTGTTCGATCGACCATGTTATGCCCTAAGTTCAAGTCGGGATGTGTATATGTGAGTTGTAGATGGTTTCTACTTGGGGTGAAGTATGTGGGGGCATATAATTTTGCCAATCATCTGTCTCAGTAGTGGCATGCTCTTCATTCGAGTCTTTGATTCCTGCAAGCTCTTGAGAATAAGGACAGTCAGCCCAAGGTGGAAGTGGATCCAGAGTGTTAGAATATGGAGTAGGTGAGAAATGCGAAGAAGTGGAGAAATCAGTCGAAGTTCGGACTTCATAATCGGATTGAGGTGGGACCGACCACGGGTAAGGGTCTCCCGCGGATGGCATAGGATACATGGAAGAAGGAGAAGGTGAAGATGAATGGTATATGGTCAAGGAGGAATGATCAGAGGTCACAGGGTATGGGGACCAATATCCCGACATCTTGAAGAGGATATGTAAGTAGATGAGGTAGAAAATACGCAGTTACGCAGGATAACACACACGGACAAACACAAAGACAAACGCAAGAGTAAACCCTGAATTCACACTCAACATGATGAAGGACCCGAAACCGAGTCCAATTAATCTTGTTAATTTTAAGTGTGATTTTTCAAGCAAGATAGCAAGGAGTTACACGGCCTATAGGGAAGTCGACTCAGAGCCGGATGCGTCTTCCCTGTTTAACATGTCGCCTAAGATACCGCCGGTCCTTCCTTTCTTCGCTCCTATCCAGAGTTGGGAACTCAAAGACCGTGCCCCTATCTACCTGCAAGCAGGCGGAGGCTGACAAAGCTAGGCCTTGTCGCGAAGTACCACTGGTTCGCCTCTGACTGCCCGCGAACAGGCGGAGGCTACTTGCTACTGGTCAGTGAATCTAAAAATATCTAACTCGTGATATTTGCTAGGATCAGTTGACCCGTGATATGGAAGGCGGGGATTTGGGCTCTGCCTTAAGGTGTTCACACACACTCAAGTACCCTCACTTAGCCTGAAAACAAGGTCGGAATTACTCTCTCGCAAACAAGGGTTAATTTTAGTCAATTTTTTTGGTCCAATTCAATTAGCAATCCCAATATTAAAGATTAATTGTCACTGATATTAATCCACACAAGCAATCACGTCTACCGTCCAGTCCCAATTCCTTTATCCTAGGTTAAAAAACCGAGAGAGAGAATCGGAAAAAGCCGATGCAATCGAGAAAACGATGATGAATGCTTGAGTAAGAAGACTTACAGTGCCTCCAGCTCTCTACAATGCAGGATGCAGTACTGAATTGAAATTTTTACACTAAATGAATGCAATCGATGAAAAAGCCGCTCCTAGACATGCGGTTCTATTAGCGAGTGAAGAAAAGATTATGTTTGACTAGATCTGTGATCTAAGTGCGTCTTTTAAATGATTTGTGGTCCTAGAAAATTATGAGCACAAGCAAATCCTAGAGTGGCTCGAGGAGCCGCTAGTGCAAGCCTAGTCTAAAATTCAAACCACACAGCAGACGGGGACACAGTTTCACTCCGTTTACACACGCGAGAACCCAAATGGGAACCGCTGTAAAAGATGCAGACACTCTTTTTTTTAAATTACAAAATCATTTTGACGTCCAATAGCCGACTTGATCCAAGAATTGTCGGCCTCCGATACACTTCGAGATGCGTCGACTTCAAGAAAGCCGCTCCAAGTCCACCGGGCCCTCGCACAAAAAGGTGGAATTATGTCAGAGAGAGATATATACAGAAATGGTCAGAAAAATAATTAAAGGAAAAAATGAATAATTACAATGCGGCTCGGGGTCAGACTACCCGAGTGAATGGGAAAACGTAAATCTAATTTTTCTAAAGTGATCCTAAGTCGTTTGCCTCCCCGGCAACGGCACCATTTGACGGACACAGATGACCTACCCTTTTAATATTGTGTCGTATTGACTAGTGCGTTGCAGTCGGATAGATCCGCGTCGATCAAAAATAACCGCACAAATCGAATAATCGTCGAATGAATTTAATATGCGATTTTATGTTTGTTTAGCCTGGGCAAGCCCCAGGGTTGACTCAAGGAGGCAAATGAACAACTCGGGATCGGATTAGATGGATTAGATCGTTGTTTTTCAAGTGAAATTTTTTTGGTATTTTTTATGCGATAAAAATGCCGAATGCATGATATGAATTGGACTAGGTTAACAAGGAAATAACCGACTTAGCTGAATTTAATTTTAATATGAAATTAATTCAAATCAGCCAAGTTGTAATTTTCTTAAAAACCTTATCCAACAACGAATGCAAAATGGATTTTTTTTGGAATTTTTGGGTTTAAAATGCACACATGAAAAATACAAACTTTTTAGGGGTTTTTATGCAATTTTTCATGCAAATGATATGCAAAAATTATGAAAAATTTACTTGAAGTTAAAAATGATGAATGAATCGACATTAATATTTTTGGAATTTTCTGATACTTTGTGATTTTTTTGTGAATATTTTACTGAAATAGAGCGACTGCGGGTATTTAATTTCTAATAAATCCGCAAAGTTGAATTATCCAGAGATTGATTTATCTCTGATGAATCTGTGATTCATCACATCAAAAGTCAAAAATAGAGCCTTGTTCCCGAGAAAATAGAAGCATATTTCCTTTTATCTTGCATAAATAACACTCATGCATGCATCCATAATTCATGCATTTTAGCAGCTCATCTGCATTTAAATAAGAATGCCAAAAATCCCTTGTAAAATACATCTTCATCAAATAACCTCTTCTCTATAATATATATGTATATACTCCTTAATACCATAGGGAAGAACGCCTAAAATCACCCTTGTAAAATAGCCCAAATATCCTGAGAACCCTTGTACATTAAAACACACATAAAGCCCTCATACAAACCCCTAATTAGGTCTACTCACTCTTAGAATACTACATATTAAAAGACCTTCAAAATGAGACTAATTTCATTGCAATTGGAGCTTGTATGAGAAACTTGGGTTTTTGGGTCATTTTGTATACTACATATGTACATTTATGTATCCTTTTATTTATGTACCATATTTGACCTCATCTCCGTCTTTGGTCAACATGAAACTTGTAGATCTCATCAAGATCTACAACTTTCATGTTTTGAGTTTTTCCAAATTCGGCTTCCTCTTCTCTCTACACGTGTTTCCTTCTCCAGCCATTCACAGCAGGCCACGTGGCGCCCTCTGATTGCGCCACGCGGCCCGCTGCCCTTCGCCTCATCCGCCCGCGCCCTCCGCCGTTGGATCTCGCTTCAGATCCAACGGCCCCTCTGTGACCACGTGCGCTCATTCTCTCAGCCGTTCGATCTTCATCCGCATTCAGATCTGTCCGCTCGTTAGCGCCTTAAGCAGGGCTCGCCACGTGGCGCGTTGACGGCCGATCGATCGCATCTCAGAAATTGCATCTCAGCCACTCCTTTTCTTGATGCCTCTCAACCGCTCGATCGGCCTAAGTTCTCCATCATCACCGTTCGCTAGCGCCTCGCGCACAGCTTGCCACGTGGCCGCTTCATCGACCATTTATCTCACCGCCTCAGATCTAATCTGGCCCGTCGCTCCACGCTCTAATCTCCACCGTTGGATCACAAGATCCAACGGTGGAGACTTCGTCTCCTACCTCCAGGCGCCCCTCTCCCCCACGTCCCTTGCCTTGCGGGAGGGGCGCCCCCTTTCCTTTTCTGGGCACACGTCAGCCATCTTCTCCGGCCGCTGACCTCGCCACGACGCTCCCCACTCGTCCCTCTCCCTCGCCAGCACCCTCAATCGCCACCACCTCCACCATATTCGCCCCACGACGACCACCAACTTCACCAATCCACCAGCTAACCCATCAACTCCACCTTATAAATACGCCATCACCAGCGACCTTCATCTCTATCCGCCACTCCAGAGAGATCCCTCGAGCTCCAAGCTTCCTATTGGTGACAGCAATCGGCTGATTTGTCGAGCGACGACAGCGATCCAACTCCGGCGAGATCCTCGGCCCACCGCCGTGTCGCAGCCACTCCTCCGAGCAGCTGCACGAGCTCGGGACCTTACCGATCCCTCGAGCGACGACCCTGGAACTCCCAGCAGAGCTCCAATCCCCAGGTAACCTCCTTCATCTCCTCCGATCTTCGCCTTTATTTTCGTGTTCATCTTCTCCGATTTTATTCGCCACCCACGACCATCCTCGCGCCTTCCAATCACTCCGCCGAGCTCCGTGTCGGAGCTCTCATCCTCGCTGACCCCTCCGCACCTTCAGACGCTCCACTCCACCGTCCATCGATCCCCAGCTCCGCCCCTTGGCCGGAGCCACGTCGCCTGACCACCTCACGTCGCCTTAGGCCTCGTCAACCAGCATCACGTCTCCACAAACGCACGAGCTCCGGCTCTCTATTTAACACTTGCAGGTGCTACTTTCATCATTGGCCGGAGCCTCGCCAGAGCTCTCCTCGAGCTTCATCGACACCGAGCTCCAGCCATCCTCCAGGGATCCAGAGACCACCGGAGGCCTCCTCGTGCTCTTCCGCTTCTTCCGAGTTAGGTGGGAGCTGACGAAGCTCATCACCGGAGCTTGGCCACCGAGGCGGAGCTCGGCTGCCTTCACCGGAGCGCAGCCCTCTCCTCCGCAGGCGGCGGAGGATCGTTAGAGAAGAAGGAGCAGCAGCCGTTCGATCATCTGATCGAACGGTACTCGCCTCGCCACGCGTCCCTTCGCCGCCATCAGCCTCGACCGTTGATCACCCCTCGGATCGGACGCCTCACCAGCCGCCACGCGTCTTCATCAACATCCCTTGGATCATCTTGATCCAAGGGCCTTCAGGCCGCCACGTCGCCTTGTCCGAGCCTCGGCGTCCAAGCCTAGGCTCGGGTGAACCGAAGCAGCACCGAGGCTGGGCCGAACCTCCAGAAGGCCCGAGCCTCACTCCGAGCCTCAGACGCCCTCCGAACCTAGGTCGCCCCACGTGAGGAGCACGTGCGACCTGGGTTATTTGCATCAACGCCCCTGGAGCTTTCAGAAATTGCTAAGAGGTCCCTGTGAAGCAGACATCACGTGAGGAGCACGTGCTTCGTGGAAAAATTGCATAGAAGTCCTGCATATTATCGGTAATTGCATTTTAGTCCCTGTCAGCATAGTTAATTGTTGAAATTTTAATTTCCAGTATTGCATTTACACCCTTGTGTTTGCACGTGTCCATAGCATGCATTTTTCATCATTTTGAAATTCTAAAAATTGCAAGTTGTTGAGAATTTTGTCCTCTATCAGTTTGTACACGTGTCTGATTTTTGTTGGCTTAATTGAATTATCAATGAATTAATTGGTTCATTTGTGTCATATTTTGCCCAGTGATGCCTTTTGATTTTTAATTAAATATCAGTGCCTTCAAAAATCACCAAAAATTCACAGTAGCTTAAGGACATTATTTTCAACACTCCATAAAAATTTCATATCATTTGCACGCATAACGAGGCCTAAATAAATAGTTTAGTGATTTTCTTTAATTAATTTTAATTAATTCATTTCACAGTGAATTTTAGTTCTGTTAATTTTCCTAGGTCCCTAATCATTAGACCTTCCTAGGATAATTTTAGTTCTTGGAAAAATTGTGATTGATATTTATTAAAAATTAAACACTGAAAATCACTCTGTCTGTTTATTTAATTCACAGAAAATTTATTTTGAGTCGAAAAATTCCAAAAAAATTAGTGTAGGTCATTTTCATCATAAATAATCTTCTGGCCAATTTTCATTATTTTTGGACTTCGTTTGACACATCAATTAAATTTGACTTTAAATTGGCTAAGACTTGTCTGCATATGTCTGCATAAGAAATAAAAATTACCAAAAAAAAAATTTGACCCTCGAATATCAACACTTGAAAATTGCTGTAATCCACCTAAGGAGACAGTTGCCTCCCTGAGATCGACCTTGGACTCCACCAAGTAAAAAAATATATCACCGCTTAAAATTGACCAAAATCTGACTTAAGTGGTTTTTGATCAACCTCTCGTATCCGACTGCAACGAACACTTAAAATTAATTTGGACCATTGATTTGACCGAATTAACTAAGGGTGCGGGAGGCTTATCAATCTCCAATAAATATTTTAATGCGGAATCCAGGAGACTTGAAATTTCTCGAAAATGGTATTCGTGGAATTAAAAAATCATTTACTGAAATCACTTTACAATTTATTTTTTGCACAAGACAACTCCGAATTGAACGAAATTTGAACTGTAGCTAGTCACACTTAGAGGCATCATCTACAATTTTTTCACAATTTTTGGAGCAACAAATGGCTATGTGAGAATTTCAGAGCATAAATGGGCAAAATATCACTCAATTTCAATCTCTGCTCTTTAATAAAATGTCAAATGCTCACAAAAATGCAAATAAATTGCCACAAGATAAATAATGAGCTCCTCTACAATATGCTATTTTTTGAATAAAAATTGATGCAAAAATATTGTCCAAATTAATGTTCAAACGCAGGGGTGTCAATGCAATACAGAATCAAAATGAAATGAACTGAAATATGGACAGGAACTGTTTTGCAAATAAATAAACTTAGAAGGAAAAAGATGCAATTTTCACAAAAATAAAATAAAAGACAAATGGACCTCTTCTTTTTCTCTTCTCCACGCTAGGGTTCAAGGACGCGGAGGCACTTGGGCGATGGCCATGCGAGGAGGCGGGGCTGCCCGGCGGAGGACTCGCTGGCGGCGCGAGGAGGGCGACTTGGCGACGAGGGAAGGTGCGCGGGGCGGCGTCGGGTGGCTGAAGGCGTGCGGGCGGTGTGGCACGCGGCTGCGCGAGGTAGGTGGCTGCTGGACGGGGCTCGCGAGGAGCAGCCTCGGCGGATGGGGAAGTCGGCTCGGGGGGGGGGGGGGGGGAGGTACAAGGGCGGCGCCACCCGCGAGAGGGGGCGGAGGGGCGACCGGAGATGGAGGTGGCACGCTCCTGAACGGTGAATACGGCGCGGCGTTGCGCCGCTTGGAGCTGGGCGTTGGATCGGTGCACGATGTGCGGTCGAGGGGGGCTGAGCGCGCGCGCCACGGAGGAGGTCGGCGGGCTAAGCGCACAGGCGACACGGTCGTCAGGCGGAGGGGGGAGCACGGTCAGCCTGGACACCGCAGGAGGAGCACGACAGTGGGGGTGGCCGTGGCCTGGACTGGAGCGGCGGCTGGGCTGTGCGAGGAGGTGCGGCAGCAGGCCGCCCAGGTGGTTGGCGGGTGGAGATGCCTGGAGTGCAAAAATTTTTGTGTTCTTTTTTTTTGCAATTTTTTTGTTTTTATATTTTGTAAACAGGAAATATATGAATAAGGAGGTGGTGTTGGTGATGCTGATAGTGGTTGTGTTTGATGGTGTGTTTGGTGATTAACAACAAGGAAAAAAAATTGTGAGATAAAAAAATGAAATGACAAGATGAAGATAGAGGACTTACCTGCGGTTTTGCCATATGTGGAGTTACGTTGTGCGGCTTTCGGTTGTGGCCTCGATTCGATTCGACAAGAAAATCGAAGAAGCTCGGTTGTGATCTGAATGGATGCACAACGACACGAGGAGGAGTCCTCGTGGATCTCGCCTTTGAAACCGTCGTCGCTCGACCGAGAGATGCTGAAGCTGTCACCGACAACACTCGGGGACTGGTGGTCTCTCCCTCTCAATTGAAGAAATGGCGGATGATGAAAAATGGTAGAGGAGGTGAGAATATAAAGAAGAGAGGGGAAGTTAGAAAAGAGCTGGAGAAGATGGAGGGATGGTGGAGGGAGTGGTGACTTGGAGTAGGGAGGAAGAAAAGAAGTGGTAAAAGAGGGGTAAAATGAATTATTAATAAAATAATATAATAGGCTACTAAAAATAATTAAAATAACAATAGTAAAATAATAATAAATAATAAATCCGAAAATAATAAGTAAATTCGAAAAGAAAATAATAAAAAAGATGGGGAGACATATGGCGGCTCGAGGAGCTGCCACATGTCGCTACCAGAAAATTCAAAAAATAAATGTAAAGAAAATCAAAAAAGAAATAACAAAAGGGATTAAATCAAAAAGTGGTCAACACGAAAGTTGCCTGTCTCGACGAGATCTACAACTTTTGTGAAGGGCCGAAAATCAAAGAAAATCGTCTGTATAAAAATGTATTTTTCGGTGGTACCTTATAAATATAAAATACCGCATTTTATCTTTTGTAATTTTTTTGTCATTTTTCAATAAGAGAAAAATCAAAATAAAAATAGAGAAAATATGAGAAGAATTTTTACAACTTAATCTAATTTTTTTGTATTTTTAATAATGAAGAAAATAAAATGATAAAATACAGGGGTAAAACGATCATTATGTACAATATACCAAAGGGGCCCAAAACCCAAGTTTTGCATACGAGCTCCGATTTTAATGAAATTGGTCTTGTTTTGAAGGTCTCTGAATGTATATTATTTTAAAAGTGAGTAGACCTAATTCGGAGGTTGTATGAGAGAGATATGCGCATTTTAAGGTCTAAGGTCTTCAACTTGGATTGGGGTTTTATTGGTCAATTTTACAAGTTAGTATTTTTTTTTGATATTTTTCTTTGATTAATGTTAGTAATATATACACTATAGAGTTGATTTTATTAGATTTGGAGTTAGTATAAAATATATACAAATAGGGTATTTTAGCTAATATACAGGTGAATATTTACAAGTGAAATGGGCTTCTTATTTTATGCAAATAGGAATGCTAAAATGCAGATGTTATCAATGTATGCATGAATACTAATTATGCGATATAAGTAGAAATATGCATCTAGTTACTCGGGAACAAAGCTCTATTTTCAACTTTTAGAGTGATGAATCACAGATTCATCATCGTGACATCCGATCTTTGGCATGCAGGCTTAGGACATGTGAACAAAAATATAATGAAGCGTATGGTTCACATGGACTTAATTTCCAAAACTGACATAAGGAATAATGAAAGATGTCAAATTTGTGTGCAAGCCAAATTGTCTAAAAAACCCTTTATCTCAATAGAAAGAAATTTTGTACTACTTGAACTAGTCCATACCGATGTATGCGACCTAAACCATGTTCTCACTCGTGATAACATGCACTACTTTATGACTTTTATAGATGACTTCTCTAAGTACTGTTGTATTTATTTGCTAAGATCTAAAGATGAGAAAATAGAAAAGTTGAAAGTCTACAAAACCCAAGTAGAAAATCAAACCGATAGAAACATAAAAAGGATTAGATCCGATAAAGGGGGTGAGTATACTTCAAATGAATCAAACCAGTTCTGTGAGGAACATGGTCTTATACATGAAACCACTTCCCCTTATAACCTTCAGTTTAATGATATGGCTGAAAGGAAAAACAGAACACTTATCGATATGGTCAATACCATGTTAGCTGAATCTGGTGTTAACCAACGATTGTGGGGGGAGGCCCTTTTAACCCCAAACTATGTGCTCAATCGCATCCCCTTCAAACACATAGATAAAACTCCTTATGAACTTTGATTTAATAGGAAACCGGTTCTAAAATACCTTAAAGTATGGAGATGTTTGGTCAAAGTTAAGATTCTTGACAATAAGAAGAGGAAGTTAGGTCCTAACATCGTGGACTCTGTTTTTATAGGATAGTGTAGAAAATAGTAATGCCAATATATTTCTAGTTACAAAATCTGACATCCAAGAAATTAGAGTAAATTCAATACTAGAGATTAGACCCGTAGATGTAGTATACTATGAAAACATATTCCCTCTCGAATCTTCTTTCCCTAGACAAGTTGGTGAAGGAACTACAAATTCTGAAAACCTTGAATTCCCCAAGATACTGTGCAAATCATTGAAGAAGCATAATCCTTAAACCAAGAAGTGGTTGAGCCCCCTAATGACCTAGGTCGAGGTAAAAGGACTAGAATAGTTAAGCACTTTGGTCCTGACTTTTACACTCTCTTAGTAGAAGAAGATCACAAGACCTATGATGAAGCTATGAAATCCATATATCATAGTTTATGAAAGGAAGCAATTGATAATGAGATAAAATCTATAATGAACAATCACACTTGGATTCTAACTGACCTTCCCCCAGGGTACAAGACTATCGGATGTAAATGGGTTTTCAGAAAGAAGTTGCGAACAGATGGTTCCATAGATAAGTTCAAAGATAGGCTAGTGGCCAAAGGATACAAACAGAAAGAAGTTGTTGATTATTTTGACACATATGCATCTGTAATTAAAATCACCTCTATCCGTGTTCTTGTCGCCTTAGCTGTGATTCATAATCTTGAAATCCATCAAATGGATGTCAAAACTGCTTTCATAAACAATGACCTTGAGGAAGAGATTTATATGGATCAATCATAGGGGATCATAGTTTGTGGACAAGAACACAAGGTTTGTAGATTAGTAAAATCTCTATATGGTCTGAAACAAGCACCCAAGCAGTGGAACGATAACGTGAAATTCTTTTTCCTTTCCGTAGGGATTGATAAACCAGTTTTATTTGTTGGCTTAACTGCTAATGAATCTGATAGATACATTTATTTTAAGACTTCTAAAAATGGCTTTGCAATCATGTGCTTGTATGTTGATGACATCTTAATCTTTGGATGAAATTCAACTATTATCTCTGAGACTAAATCCTTTCTTGATAAAAACATTGATATGAAAGATTTAGGAATAGCTGATGCTATACTTGGCATAAAATTAAGTAGATCTACTTCTGGCTACACTCTAAACCAATCTCATTATATATAAAAGGTTTTGCATAGGTTCGATATGTACCATTATGTGTATGTCAGTACTCTATATGATTCTTCCCTACATCTTAAGGCACACACTGGTAATACTGTGGATTAGTCTAGATATGCTCAAGTCATATGAAGCTTAATGTATCTAGCCAACTGCTCTAGACTTTACATAGCTTATGCCATCAGTAGCTTGAGTAGGTACACTAGTTGTCCTAATGCTGATCATTGGAAGACCTTGGTCAGAGTCTTTAGATACCTTAAGGGTACTATGGAATACAGTCTCCAATACACTGATTTTCCAGCCTTATTGGAAGGCTACACGGATGCTAATTGGATTGCAGACTCTGATGAAACCAAGTCAACTAGTGGTTTTGTGTTTCGTCTAGGTTGTGCTGCAGTTTCTTGGAAATCTTCCAAACAAACTGTTAGAGCAAGATCCACAATGGAGGCTAAATTTATAGCCTTAGATTTAGCTTGTTGTCAGACAGATTGGCTAAGGAATCTCTTAATGGATCTGCTCATTATTTCAAAAGCGTTTCCTCCTGTCTCTATTCATTGTGATAGTAGATCTGCCATAGATAAAGCTAAACAATTTAAAGGTAACCCGGGAAAATGCTTTATGAGATTGAGGTATAAAGAGGTGAGAGACTTCATTACCCAAGGTGTAATATCTCTACAATTCGTAAAATCTATAGAGAATATTGTTGATCCTCTCACAAAAGGTCTAGCTAGAAAGCTAATACTCAGAGCGTCGAGGGGGATGGGTTTTTTACCCATTAGTTGAACACCATAGTGGTAACCCAACCAATCCAAAACTGGAGATCTCATGAGGAATGGTTCAAAGGGACAACTAAGCTGTGTTAGTGTTCGATGGAAGTACAAACTTAGGAGTTTTACTCCTGACCTATCCTTATGCATGACCTATCCCTATGACGTGTAGTGCTTCAATGTTGTCTTGGTAGAGGAAGAGTTTTGCTCTGAATGGAATCAAGCCATATATGACAGGGTCTCGGACTAGACAATACACCCTTGGAGATTCCTACCATGTGAGTGTAACCTCAGGTCGGGAATTATGTGAGTTGGGTATTCTCGCTAGAGCACTCATGAAACAGATTCTTGCGAAGGCCGTAACGCGCACATCGATATGAACGTCCTCGTGTCCTCATCTATGTTTGCATGATTTATTGAAATACGAATATGAGAGTTTGATTCAAGATGTAGTTCACCATGCCTCTCCGGATGAAAATGAATCATTGCTAGGCAAGGTTCAAAGTCACAAGCTACCTATACTGAAAGATATAGTTCAGACGTATTTTATGTTTAGTTATTTTTTTCTTTATTATCATTCTTTAATTTTTCCTTTTGTTTTTATTCTTTAAGAAGGTTTATGAAATATGTGAGGGAATGTTGGATTTCTTTTATATTTCAAAACATTTTTAAACAGCTATTATTTTTCCCAAGATTTGTTTTAAGTTTATGCAATTTCCAATTTACGCAGAAGTAGCGCATAAGTACCTAACCCAATAATGATCTCGAAAATAAAACTCATTAAAAGTTGAACAAGTACCTAACGCAATAATGATCTCGAAAATGAGACTCATTAAATCCAGTTGTACAAGTATCTTCTTTCTTTTGTATCCAAGTTCATGTAGCCATTAAACGAGTCTCTTCGGTAATGTTGGGTGCATCCAACGAGACCATAGGAATTCGTTATCACTTAATGCCTTGATGGGAGATGAATGACTCCATCTATATAAAGGATTGTACTCTAAGCCTCTCAAACACACAACACAATAAAAAGCATTCCATTCTCCACATCCATCTACTCTCAACCACTTGTGCGCTCATTATGAATTCGCATAGGCGGATTTTGTGCTTTGTTTTTCTACGACGACGAATATCAACGGACGTTCGACGATACTCTCTTGCTAGCACCGGGAGACATCATCTAGTTGGGAGGTGATTGAATCTGGAAGCCAAACCGCCATCGAATTTGTGTATAGGAGCGGCGGAATCTGTCTTCACGACATCATCTTTAGACGTGCTTCCATTTCCCAGGATCATTCAAACTAAACTTCTCTATTCTTATTTTGATTATATTTGTTTGCCAATCATAAAAACATAATTATCCTCACAAACAGCTAGAAAACTATAATATTTTCCAACAGAATACAATAAGATGATTTTTGTAAAAACTTTCTACAGATTTAAGGTAAATACAAACTTTCTAGAGCTAAGGACCCAATGCGACTGACAGAAAAGTCCTCGAATCTTTGTTTCTCCGCTCGCACTGAATTACTGACAGACGAACAGGAGACAATAGCCCGAAATGGATGTCACTATGGCTACGAACCACACGAAGAAAGAGAGTGCAGCAGAGTCCAAAATAGTGGTGACCCGGTAAGAAAACAAAACGGTGAGGGCTACGGACAGCAACCACACCGCTAACTTGAGGGCTTCCTTTTTCTTCTTGGAGGCGGCGTCTCTGGTCTTCTCGAACTCCCGCATGCACAGGTGGAGAAGCCCGAGGAGGGAGAAGGAGCTGACAACGAAGAAGACGGTGCCGGGCTCCCCCTTGGTCTCGTATATGGCTTTACCTGCACTATACACCATAAAGAAGAACCCAACGTAGGGAAGGCATGGTATGGTCCTGTACAGGATACGATCTAGTGTCCCGAGTGTTGCCTTGGCAAGGGCGTTCGTATCAGATTTCCACGGAGGGAGTTTGGAAGTTTTAGGAGCTTCAATCTCGTGGTGGAATGCTTTGTTCAGAGACATAGGCAAACATACGGTAATGCTGCACGTCTCGTCTCGCGCGATAATGTTCTGCCGAGGAGGGCTACGGGTATTTAAAAGGGGTAACCAAGCGAAACTTCCCGGAAAGTTCCTACGGATATCCGTCGCCGTCGGTGATTCACAATCAGCTGGGAAACAGAATATCTTTATGAGCAGACGGTACCCCTGCAATTTCCCCTAACAAACGTAGCGTGGGCCTCACGTTCCCGCACACTGCTTTGCAAGTTTGCACCGGGGGAGATTTTTCCCAGATTGGGTATCACGCATTTCAAAATTCTCGAGCAGGACATGCCAGAAACTAATTTCTCTGTTGGGCATTAATATATAAGATTCTTTCAATCAATTCGTTTAAATTTTATATTATTAAAAGTAATATATAAAATTATACTACACGCCGCTTAAGAGTTATATATATTAAAATAAAATATATACTTAACGTGGATTGACGTGTGACATGAAATTTTGTCTGCTTACGAGTGGATTGAATTTTTTATTATTAAATATATTAAATAATTCTACCGCCCCATGAGATTTGTATACATTAAAATAAAATATATAATATTTTATTTTACCATTCGACGTCGGAATAATTTTATATATTACTTTTAATAATATATAAATTTAAACGAGTGATTGAAAGTATATTATATACTAGTTTAAATAAATATAAATTTTAAAAGGAAGTTGGATTGTGTATTGATCGACGAACGATTTGCCGATCGGCGAACCGTTCGCCGATCAATGCCCCGACAGGGAAATTGGTTTTCGACATGCTTTGATCGGGAATTTTGAAAAAGGTGATACCCAGTTTGGGAAAAATCTCCCACAGTGACTTATGGGTCATATTTGACAACCAACGGAAAAAAAAGGATCAAGCGGGATGGTAAGCGGAAAGAGATCGCTTGGGATGGATGCAAAGACGGTACCGGACGGAACGAGAGTGGCATCGATTGTATTGGATCATGAATCCTCTCCATTCTTCGATAGCATGACACAATCGAACGGGTATCGAGTGGTTCATTACTTTGCTCACCGGGTTGAGATCAAAGAAATTTCGATGACGTCCGAAAGATCATTCCACAGCCACCGATGGTTGTATTCAACCAATTGTTGCGTTAAAACCTCAATAGCGAGTTGTGCACTAGAAGTTTTTTTTGATCATCCAGGAAGTTTCCGGGAAAGTTCCTACATCGACACATGACAACGATAGGTGGAATTATGGCGTAAAGAGTGGATCACTGGATACATAAGAAAAGAACAACTTAAACAAAACTTGACGTTTCAGGAGATAAAAGTAGAGATCAAGAGTTCACAAATATGCCTCCTGGTGTTTACAAAAAGATCCCGAACCCCCATAAATAGTCTTAATGCAATCAAGCATAAGCCATAGCAAAAGGCGATCAAATAATTTAGTAGAGCCCCAAATTGAAAGTCAGTAGTCATCACAACCAAAAAAATCAGCAGTCTTTCAGAAGTCCCGCGACGCGTCCGTTTACGGATTTCCGCAACATTTTTCTTTCACAATTTCCTTATTCAGGAAGTGACCGATTGTTCACGAGATAAGAATAATAATCACGAGATAAGGAGGGAGTTTAAAAGATTTAGGAACTTCAATCTCCTGATGGGATGCTTTGCTGAGAGACATGGGCAAACCATACGGTAAAAATTTTGTCAGGATGCTTGGCGTTCTCCTCGGATTTCAAAGGAGAGGAGTTTAAAAGATTTATAAAGGAACTTCAATCTCCTGGTGGGATGCTTTGCTGAGAGACATGAGCAAACCATACAGTAAAAACTTTGTCTAAGACGATATGTTTGAAGGAGATGGGTGCCGTATTTAAAGGGAAAACCAAGCGAAACTTCCAGGAAATTTCTATTAGTTTTCGGATTTTTCTGAATCCATCCAACATGTGGTAATACGGATATCCGTCGGTCATAATTTTCTGTGGATATTGTAATCGGACGACGACAACGAACCAAAATCAGCTGGGAAAATGGAATCATCTTTATGAGCAGACGGTACCCATCAGTACGATTTCTGCAATTTTCCCCTAACAAACATAACACTAGTGCAAACCCCGCGCAAAGCAGGGGGGAGAAAGTGGTTTCAATAACATCTAAAATGTTTAATCTTTCAATAACATCTAAAATGTTGAAGTAATTATTACATATTAAAATTATATAATAAAATTTTAGATTGATTACTATAATCACATTTTATTTATAAAGAAATTATATAATCATATATTAGTCTCTGTATACATACCCACATCAACAAAAAAATAAGTACTTGTAATATTGACCATATATGTTGCCATTAAAATAAATAATTCATACACATTTATTTAAAAGTAGATACAATAGCATAAGAAAATGAATTTATATTCCTATTTGATTGATACACATCCATTTAAAAGTGGATACAATAACATAAGAAAATGAATTATATTCTTATTTGATTGAATTTTTGAATATATGTTATTTAATATGTAAAAAGATCATCTTGAATTTTAAAAGTATTATTATTTGTAAAATTTAATATATATAACAAGATCATCTAAAAAATTACATAGTAAGAAACATGTGCATAGCACGAGAAGGAAATTTTAAAAGAAAATTATTATTATTATTATTAAATCACTCCAATGACCTAGAAAAATTGAAAAGAAAATATATCCAATGTGATCACCAATTACATTTCAATATAAGACATTTGACGACATGTAAATAGAATTAAAACGCAGAATTGGTCTTTTACGCACATAAATAGAAGAACATGTTTCCTTAGATGTACCTAATGAAGAGTGAGCACATTTAGATATTGACTTGTGTACTTGTTTACCTATAAATCAGCTATTTAAAAATCTCTCACAACCCACATTTTTGTCGCACATAGAATAGGAATTACGAGAAGTTTCATGCATGCTCCTTCTCACCAACCAACCAAGAACACAGATATATTGCAAAAAAAAACTATTGAGTTGTGCTTATTCATATCTCTAAAGTTTATTGGTATACAATATAACTATGTATAGTACTGTATATTGTAATATGCTTACAATAATCATAGAAAATATAATAATTATGTTTAACTATATATAGTATAGTGTTATATACCGTATACGACCGTAATATATGATTTATTTCATTATTTTCCTCCCTAAATATTGATTATTACAATAATATTATATTTGTGTATTAACCCATATCTAACGTTCACTTATATACTAATACCAATATCTATATATCAGCACTCATATAATTCATGGAATAATTATTTCATGGGTTATACGAATCCTGTTCCTATACATATAGGAGATAACAATAATATTGTCATGATCAAATCGATTATTAACAATTATAAAAGTGATATTATTTCTCCTCATATATTTCCATTTTTCCAAGTTCCATTCAATTTAACTATTGAAATCTTGTGGATTCAAACTTAAGATTGGGAAGCCATCGGCTCCACTTGATACTATATCTTTGTTTTGATTTCACTTGCATTGTAAGAACAGGTCCAGTATTCTCAATCTGGATTTGTAGATGAATATCTTTAGAAGAATGAGCTAAAATGGATATTGTAACCCAAAGCTTAAAAATGTTGTATTAAGTTGGAGTTTCCCTACTTGATTGGAAACGATAGGTTGTAGAGTTGTGACTTTAAGGATCACCTTGTCTCAAACAGACAAGAAAGGAAATATGAGAAACCACATGCAGGTACAATATGGACACCAAATATTGCAGCAAGAATCGTTTTTCCATATCCCTAGATTTTCCTAAGATGGATATGGAATTAATTTTTACAGGTAAAGGTTTGATATTCGACAGCAAAGTCTTAATACATTATAAAGATTAATATGAAGTTGATGTTGAATAGCAAAATTTTAATTTGAATAGAAGTTTTTTAAAATGTTATAAATTAATCTCATAAGATTAACCACATTAGGTTAGTTAGATAAAAGAAAGTTTCTATAAAAAAAATCACAAAGCAATGCTTTCGCTTCTTCGTAGGAATCAACACAAGTCAAACAATTGCCTTGTAAAATACAACTTTATATCGTTTATATAGGCTATTCCATTACAGATGAGTTAGGGTGTAAATCCAATCCAAAGAAATAATCGGGATCTAAAAAAAGTTTGGGGTGATGTTGTTACATAAGGGGCTTTGCCCAAAATCCCGATGAAGAAGACGGAACAACTCTACAAACAACGGGTTAAGATTCAAAGAATCCGAGCTTTTGTCACCAAGGTTAATGAAACCGAACCGGACACCGAACCAGAAAACTTGTTGAAGTGGTCGGATCGGGTCGAACCATGTAATCATACTGGTTCCACTGGATGATGACATCATCATTATTTAAAACTGGATTAAACCGAATCGGTAAAAAAAAAGAGGTTGAACCGGTTAATCAAATCGAAATGAAATTATATATATAATATACACTTAATATATATAAAATACATAGATAATGTATATATTTCACACTATACATAAAGTATTTTTCTTATACACCATCAAATATCATACATATCATATATATATATATATATATTATTTGAACTAGATGCTCTATAACATAATAATAGTTTAATTTTATTTAAAGTCTAATAAATGCAAAAAGTTGGGTTAGTGTAGTTGGTTAGAAATGTGAAATAGGTAGTAAATGTCATGGGTTCAATTCCCACTGTCAATAAATTTTTTAAATAATTTAAAAAGTAAATGTGGTTCAGCTTCGATTGAACTTGGTAAAATCGAGCAAAAAAAATATTGAACCGGACGGATTAATTAAAATTTGAATAATCGAACTGAACCGATATAAACAGGTTAACCGGACCAGTCCCGACGTGGTTCACCGGTCGACCGATCGAACCGACCGGTCCGGTCGAGTTTCAAAAACACTGCTTGTCACGGCTATCCTTGAAGCAGTTTTATCGGTTGTACGGTTCCCATTGAAGAAACTGTTCACAATTCCTGTTGAAGGTAGTTATCGCTCCCTTTGCCATTGTCGTCGTCGACAAAAATTTTGGACCATTTTAGTGAGGAAGATGAGGTCGACTTGACCTCAGAGGATGCATCTTCATCGTGAAAACCACCCCCACTGCTCCATAGACCAGACCCACATCCATATCAACTCAATCGCACCGATCTGAACCCTAGAAACCCGACCACGACTCCTCCGAGATTGGAGACCTTAACAACTCGTTTTGGACGATCGCGAGCTCGAATGACCAGACTGAGCCAGATGTACCTCGATCAATGCTACCGGATACAACAACATTGATGTCGATGTCACTGGTAATACTCGTAGGGATGTCGAGGTGATGCCCTCAAAAACGAACTCGAGAAGGTGGCGCACGCTGACGAGGAGGACACAGATGGATACAGAGGGGCGTCGAAGATGACCTTGAGGTGGCGGCACTTTTAGCTGAAGAGAACATGGACGGAGGCCAAGGGACAAGGTAGGGATTTGGGGGCGAGTGCTGGAAAGTTCTCGTGATTTGGGCACAAACAAAATTTGGGAATTAACTACGGATAATTTTTGAGTTGGAACGATGCAGGAGTCGGGATGAGATTATCAAAGATCAAATTGGGAATTTTCTCGACAAAAATTAATTGTAGCCGACCCAATGCCCCTGCTTAATATATGTTAATGGAATGGAAATGGATGGATGGAATGGAAATGGAATGGATGGGGAAGTTTAAAGGGTTTCATTGGGAAACGTGGGCCTCACGCTCTCGCACACGGCTTGGCAAGAAGCTCCCACAGGAACGTCTGGTTCATATTTTGCCCAACCGCCGTACAAGTAGATGAAAAGGTCAAGCGGGATGGTAAGCGGATGAAATCGCTTGGGATGGAAGCAAAGATGGGAAAGGACGAAGCGAGAGAGACATCGGTTCGCTCATGAATCCTCTCCCTTCTTCTGTATCATCCATTACCTATCTGAACGGGTATCGAGTGGTTCATTCGTTGACAGGATTTATATCAAAGAAATTTCGATAACTTCTACCGTTAGCTCAATACCGAGTCATACAATAGTATCGTTACAGGAAGTTTCCCGGAAACTTCATATCTCAACCAGAAGCGTTACAAGATAGGAAAAGAACAACTTGAAGACATTTTTTCCCTCGAAAACCGATCCTGGAGATAAAAGCAGAGATCAAAAGCTCACATGCAGAAGCGCAGGTAAGGACGCATAACTCCTGTTTTAACTTTTAATGTTGAGGTAGCAATGTAAATTCACCATTGTATTGTGAGTAACAGAAAGGAGAGTTGTACAGTCGGACAATAAACATAATCGAAGAAAGATAAATAGAGCAGTCTTCTGTTCAACCAAATCATTATATGTACACGTAAGACATTACTATTTTTACATTAAGACCTAATCCGTGTATATAGTCTATTACTGTGGTTTATATTAGTTATGTCCTAAAGAATACGGTGCACTTCATAGTTGATCATATTGGTTTATATATATGCAACAATTACACCTAAAGGTATGAATATTTATCTAATAGTTCTAATTGTTAAAGTAAAACAATCTTTTTTTTATGAACGATCGACTTTTCTCATCTCTAGAAACGTAATCTTCGTTATTAATGATATAATTTCCTTAATATATATCCGAATCGTATCCGTATCAATATTCATATTATATACATATCTGATCTGATGGGTATAAGATTCGTTCTCAACCCTAAGGGCCCGTTCGGTAGGAGAATAAGCAGGAATAAGGATGGGGAATAAGGGGAATAAGGGTCTATTTTCCGTTCGGCTGGAGGATAAGAATAAGGAGAATAAGATGAAATAAAGGTAGGTAAGGTGGGATAAAGATAGGAATAAGAGTGAAATAAGATGAAATAATGGGGAATAGTCGTACCACAGGGAAGCGTGTTGGGAGCTTATTCTCCTTATTCCATTCCTCCTTATACCCCAAACGAATAGGGCCTAAATGCGACTCAGCTAGCGAGTTGTCTTTCCGAACATGGCGTAGGCCGAGTATCGATTGTCTTTTTCTAATAATTGAAGTCACTAATTTCGCCGGTGGTTGCCGCTTCTCTATCGTTTAGGCCTACATCGTAATTGCGTGGGAACTCCGGAGAAGGAAAAGTATGAATGCAAGCAGTCGATGACTTGGATATATTTTGCAGTCAACATAAATGCGTGGCGTATTATTTTATGGAGTGACAGATGCGTTTGCAAGTTGTAGAAAGCGGATCGACATGGAAATCTGCCACGTCGTGTATTTCATTTTTTATTTATATGGTCTGCAACGTCTGAGATCTGCAAACCCATCCCAATATTCTACCGCCCAATGTCGACCGGAACCAACACGTAATTAATTTTTGGAAGACGAAATATTGATCGGGATGGATTTTTTTTTCGGTAATGATACGGACGTGATTACGTACATACGATTTAAAGACGTCTGGACGGGTGTTGATTTTGATATATATATATATAGAGAGAGGGGAAAGGGAGCCTACTTTGTGAAGTAGGTAACTTACCTACTTTACATTTCATTTTTTACAATTTTTTATTTTTTTTATAAAAATGCCATTATGAGTTTTCATAATTATATCCCTCTAATATGTCATTCAAATTTCGTCAGAAACAGAGACTCCTGCGGCCTCCATCCAGACAGTCATTTTTTAACGGTCACATATTTACCGTATTTTACATGTTCTGGATGAAGGCCATAGGAGTCTCCGTTTCCGATGAAATTTGAATGACATATTAGAGAGATATAATTATGAAAATTCACGGTGGCATTTTTCAAAAAAAAATAAAAAAATTTGCAAAAATTGGATGTGAAGTAGGTAAGGTTACCTACTTTGTGAAGTAGGCTCCCTTTCCTCATATATATACTATATATTTTCAATGTTTGGCCGATATCGATCCGGAAATTATCTATAATGTATTTATGTAGTGAAGTGTATATTTATATGGGGTTGATGGGACTGCTCCCTGGAGGCAGCCAACATGGCTACCTCACCCTATTTTTTGGTAATTTTTTTATTTTTTTGAATAATATCGACATGTATATGCATCCCTATATCCCTCCTATATGCAATTCGAATTTCGTCAGAAACAGAGACTCCTACGCCTCCATCCAGACATGGTTGATTTAAAAAATCCTACGATCGTTAAAAAAATGACATACGGATGGAGGCCGTAGGAGTATCTGTTTCTGACGAAATTCGAATGACATATAGGAGGGATATAGAGATGAATATGTAAGGTTTTATTTTTCCAAAAAAATAAAAAAATTTATCAAAAAATAGGATGGTGGCAGCCCCATTTTTCTCTATTTATATTTAGATAAATTTATAAAAAAGGTTTCCATCTAGCATCATGTTTTAAATGTAACAACGGGGATCCGATCTTTTTCTTTTAATTTCATGCATGTTAATGTCATTCAAGTTTTTTTAAAAAGGGTAATTCTAACATGCTCGTCTGGAAGAGGTTTTTTCTAATTGTTTGAGATCATCAAATTTTGATAGACTTGACGGAGACGGATGAGATAAAAATTTCATATTAAGTTGGAATTTTAAAGATACTGTCATTATATTAGGTGATCTAAATCTCCAAGTGTTTTCAAAAAATACGTTGGAATTTTTTTTTAAAAAAGAGCATGAGTAACCAAGTTACTCAAACCCAGCTCTGACATTTAATTCTGAGTTTTTGGTTGCGCAAAAAGGCGAATTTAGATATAGGTGTAATTATGTTTTTAGCTATTTTTAAATACGAACAAGGAGATACGGATATTAATGGATATTAAAATAACGTTATCATATCTCTAATTTTTGGATACATATGTAAAATAAATATCGATCGCATACGAATAATAAACCAAATACTCCATTAATTAACATAAATATGCATAAATTAGATGAAAACATATTATATATAAATCTAATAAATGTGCTTATATTATAATAATTATATCAAGTATGGTGAAAGAAGGTATAACATCATGTTATATGCTTAGAAACAAACTTGCAGTTATATTTATAAATGGAAATTGATATACGAGTATAGATGTTTGTGAATATCAAATTGATATAGTTACTTTTATCTATTTTAAAATAGATATGGATGTAATATGTATAAAATAATTATGACGAAAAATTCGATATATAAACATACTTATCCATTTACATTCACAGTAGGGTGAAAACAGATCGAATATGGCTAGTTCCATATCAATATATGCATAATCTATTTCGATTATGATATTGGTTATGAATTTAGACAACCATATCATAGCATTCAGATACAAATTCAAACAGAATATCCATCGAATACGAATCTCGATCGAATATTCATAAAATACAAATCCGGTTTTAGTAAAGAGTGAATATGAATTCTAATCGACTTAAGATATGATATAAATGCAGTCGAATAAAGATAAATTACAAAATTGAATCAGATAATCGTGGAATATGAAGTGATATAAAAAGATATCATTACACACAAAGCATAGTAAAAATATTTTTCCAGTGGATGAAAGTTATAGTTATAGAGAGTTGCTCTATAGATTTAGTCGTTGAGGGGTTGAAGCCTACTTGAAGCTTCTTTTATTATGATTCCTATGAAGTTGTTGGCAAATAGAAGTAGTGCTTGTTAGAGATTGAGGGGATGCATAGATTTGGGTTTTGCTTAGTTGTTTACTAAATACAATAGTATAAGTATGGGTGTATTATTTTGTATTCGGATATTCAGATTTGAATCCGGATCTTTTTACTTTTACCATATCTATATCTATATTCATAATTTTTTTACGATTGATATACATATTCGATTAATATTCGAATACAAATTTTCATATTTGATAATTTCCGAATAAGGTTAAGCGGATTTCTAGACATATTCATATCCAATTGTATTTCTATCCATTTTTAATTGAGTAAAATGGTGCAACGAATATGCGAGAAAGGGATTGACCACATTGCATGTTGTATGAGAGAGTGAACGTGCAGGAAGCTAATTAAGATTAGTTAAATAATTACTGTGATTTAGAATGCTGTCATAAGAGACCGTGGATACTTATATGAACAATCTTTAGTTCATGGATAAGAATTTATGTTGAACTAAGCCCGATTCATTTAATTAGTGGGTGTTATTTATGGTCCGAACATGATCAGTTACAAAATAAGCTCAGATTTGGATGGATTTGTGGGTTCGGCTCGTGAGTTGGATTCAATTGAACGATGCTTAATTACTCCAACAACAAAATGGACTTCCAATCATGAGAGTAATTTTTAAAATTATCACTACGGTCTTGAATGTATAACAACATTTAATAAGGGCAATGGTATACTTTGGAATTAGCATTCAATAGTATTTTCGTAGCTATGTCGCAACCAATGAATCATATGATAATAAATATCTCTTGCCATTCTAAAGATTCTTTTTAACTGCTGCTACTGCCAACAACAATTAGTCAACAACCAACAATCAGTACGAGTTTTAAAGAGGAGACTGCGAGAAAAATGAGTTGTGGCCACGGAAACTTGTGGTCACGACAATTCTGTGGCCATTAATTTCTCATAGCTACAATCTGTCACCAAAGTCTTCGTATAAGAGTTGTGGCCACGACAAGTTCTGTGGTCACTTGTTGTGGCCACAGTATATTCATAGTTAGAGAACTCTCACGACGAGACTTGTAGCTACGACTACTGGCCACGACGTGTTGTGGAAAGAGCCCAATTTTGTAGCCACAAACCCTATATCCGTGGGCACAATTTTGTAACCACAACTTATTTTTCTTGTAGTGGGAAGACTTCTGATCAACATTGTAATATAAATTGTTGCAGAAACGCTTTGAATCTTAAGAATTAGTGATAAATTTGTGACGAATAGTATACATTTTAAACATAACAACAACAACAACCGAAATGAAAAAAAGCTTTCAAAATTCTCATTAGAAATCAATTTTTGTCGTTGTTGGGAATGCCCATCCCCATTTACGTTTCCATACTATTTTGAAGAATATTCATATTAGAGTTTAGAAGTATATAAGGACATGATAAAAATAACTGAAACTTCATCGGCTGCTTAAGACTGGAGGATATGGTCAAAAGTTTATAATGAAAGAAAACAATCTAGAATTTGATTGTTAATTTGTTCAAATTAAGAATATAGCATGAAAAATATTCATTTCAGAATATTACATACAAATTGACGAGAGACGGAAAACAAATTGCGTCGCCAATCCCTTTTGGATGGCAAATCCAATCTTTCAAAATACAACAATCATAAACCTAGGAACCATAACATTGCTATGTATGATTTTTTGGATCCTCTTGAGGAGTTCCATTGCTTCACTTGTCAAGAATCCAAATGTATCAAATCCAAAGGGGATGAATACATGTTGATTGTCAACAAATGCCTTCTCATGCTTAGCCACTTTAGCTGATGTCGCTTTTTTGTGCAGTGTATCCCGCAATAAAATCACTCTTTATCGGATCCACCAATGGAGAAACTCTAGTCAAATCAACACATGCATGTTTTCCTCCAACCCATCTAAATATGAAACATCTGCCGGTCTAAGTGTCGATCTCCCCTCCTGTAGATCAGTCAAAAAATTCACCGGTACTTTTTTGTTTGAAGCAACCCCCGCATATCTGAGTACATCAAAAAAGATATCCCTGACAAAATCATATCTATATTTAAAATATGAAAGTTCACGACAATGAATGACATGCTCCCCAAAAGCGTCTAAGCAGGATTTGTGACATATTAGACAAGACTCATCTGCTAGGAATAGATGAATCATGAGGCGGTACTTGAGAATACTGCGATATATTCAATGGGTGACATATGCATTGCAAGGGCCTCAATAGGAATGGCAAGAAGGAAATCTTAGGCGTGTTCAGCTTGTAACTATCAGAAAATTACTTTTTATCTAGCAGTCATGTCAAACTCAACTTTCATTTCTTTTATGATTTTGCTTAAAAAAGAACTCGCCGAGGCATTTTGAGCTTTAGGAGGGACGATATCCTTACTAGCAAAATATGTAAGATCAAGAGATGGGAGTGCGACAAGTAGACCTTTCAAAGCATTAAAAAAATCAGAATCCATACCATGTATGTCTCATAGCATGTGATCTTAGAACATCCATAATTGAGCTCTGGATGCCACAAAAGCATATAAAGAAGCCTCAATAGCCGAGTAAAGATCTAAATCACCGAGTCTGATGGATAGCGACGCCACTCTCCATTAAAGGTCACCAAAGAAAGGACCTACAAAATACAATATGCTCAATAGTTCTGTGTAACCCTTTGTCGAACCACGTAGCAGCATGTTCCATATATGCGGGTTGGCATGTCTTTAAGCCGAACATAAGCTTGGCAGTGCCCATACCAGATCGTAATAGAAGTAGCTCACTTTGTGGATCATCCAACTGAGGAAGTAAATACATTAAGTCAACAGCTTTGGTTGCCCTCATCATAGCCAAGTCTTCAATAAAGTCTTAATCCCTTCTTACTTCTCCACCAAGTAACTTCACACCTAGCACCGACCTCCCAATATCCACGGAAAATAATTCTTTTATGGATCTTCTGACCATCACATGAAGGCCAGAAAAACTTTTTTTTATATGCATAATAAGCATCATCTCTGGACCCCTGCATTGAATAATGTCAAGTGCCTCGGTCACCTCTAAAGTGTCTCAAATAATTGTCCCATCATCAAGATGTCAAGTATAAAATAGGAGTTTACAGTTGTCTCTAATCTCATGAATAAGTGGGTGCAATGCAAATATAGATCCAATTTGTAGTATGGACACAATTTGCATAGGAGAACCACCTCTTAGTTCGCAGTATAAAATAAAATGCAAGACCAATTTTCTTGTAAATAACTTTTTTGTCCATAAGCAGGACATACGCCTAAAATAATGGACATGACTTTGAGAAGATTTTCAGCCAAGAATTCTAAAGTATATAAATCTTTATGAAGTATGCATCGAGAGTAAATTGGCATCATAATTTCGAAGAAACAAAAGCCACAGAAGGAAAAATGATCCAGGTAAAAGCGACAACTTGATTTACAACTTTAGGTGAAGGGGGAACATAAATCAACCCCAAGTCAACCAACAAATAACAAATATCTGATGAAAATATGTGATTCATTTAAACCTCAAACAATATTTCATAGATACACTTCTTAAGCATTCGTTGCCCTAACTTAATATGCTCAACATTCCACTTTTGCATCTGTTTTCAATCATTTTTATTATGCATTTATATTTCGGTTGGTAATGTTATTTGTGCTCAAAATTGTAATATATATATATATATATATATATATATATATATATATATATATATATATATATATATATATATAGAGAGAGAGAGAGAGAGAGAGAGAGGGGGGGTAAAGGAGGCTACTCCCTCAGAATAGCCAATGGGCTGCTCCTACCCCCATTTTCTCCCAAAATTTTTTATTTTTTTGAAAAAAATTTGTATATTCATCACTATATCCCTCTAACATTCTATTAAAATTTCGTCAGAAACAGAGACTCCTACAACCTCCATCCAAACAAGGTCGATTTAAAAAACCATGCGACCGTTAAAAAAATGACGTCTGGATGGAGGGCTTAGAGTCTCTGTTACTGACGAAATTTTAATAGAATGTTAGAGGGATATGGTGATGAATATATAAATTTTTATTTTTCAAAAAAATAAAAAAAATGAGGGAAAAATAGGGGGATAGAGAGAGGGGGAAGGGAGTCTACTTTGTGAAATGGATAATCTTACCTACTTCATATCTATTTTTAACAATTTTTTTCTTCAAAAACACCACCGTATATTTTCATAGTTATATCACTCTAATATATTATTCAAATTTCATCAGAAATAGAAACTCCTATTCCTTCATCCGAAACAGGTAAATTACAATAAATCTGAGACCGTTAAAATTACCTGTTGGTGAAGAGCAATGTCTCTATGTGAAGAATAGATGGAAAGATAAGGAGCGGATCCTCTGCTGTGCAACAGGGATCTGCTGCAACCCGGGAGTGTACTCAAGCCGTTCGATTGAGATCGAGCGATTCACACGGTAAGGACTCACAAAACCTTTGATTTCGTGCGAACCGCTCGATCTTGATGGAGCTGCTTGGGTACACTCCCGGTTGAAGTTGAGTTTCCGAATTCCAAATTCTACAAGATAGTATCATACCTGCCCGATTTAAGTTTCTGCTTTATGATCTGTTGTGCCATCGGTGCCGTATACGAGACCAAGGGGGAGCCCGGCACTGTCTTCTTCACTCTCCTTGGTCTGTCCTTGTGGAAGATGGAGAAGAGCAAAGATAACCCGTCAAAGAAGAACATCCTCGGCCGGCGAATAGTGGTAACCCTGTAGGAGAACAAGACGGTGAGAGAAGACATCACGGTCGAGGATAGTGGTGACCATGTAAGAGAACGTCACGGCCAGAAGCACGAACAGCAACCAAACACCGCTAACCTGAGGAGGTCCTTCTTCTCCTTCGAGGCGGTGTCTCTGGTCTTCTCGAACTCCCGCATGCACAGGTGGAGAAGCCCGAGGAGGGAGAAGGAGCTGACGACGAAGAAGACGGTGCCGGTCACCCCCTTGGTCTCGTATATGGCTTACCTGCACCATACACCATGAAAGAGAACCCAGCATGAGGAAGACACGATGCCTTCCTGAACAGGACACGATCTAGCGCTCCAAGCGTTGCCTTGATAAGGGCATTCGTGTCGGATTTCAACAGAGGGAGTTTGGAAGTGACGGTGACGGAGAGAGGGGGGCGGGTGAGGGCTTAGCCTCCCCGGCTCCTAACTAAGTTCATGTATATGTGTTTAATATATAGTATTATATATGATCTAAATATATTATTTAATAATTAAAATTTATATGTTATGTTATAATAGTCCCCTCATATATTAACAAAAAATTAATATATATGATCTAACTACAATAATTAACCGTTAACATTACATGATGTGCATAATCGGATACTGTATATTCGTATATATCCATCATCATATCTGTTTATAAACCGTCAAGGATATATAGTTGTTATTTTAACATATATGATATAGATAATAATTTTTCTTTTATATTTCTTTGCATATACAAGATATGGATTTGGATACCTCTTTCATTTTTTAGGATTTTAAAGTGGATATGGTTACATATTTTTCTAGTGTATACATATATGGATACAAATACATATTTGTATCTGCATGTTTGAAACCTTATTTTTATCTACGTTGATTTTAAAATAGTAAGCAAATACATGTACACATGTCAAAATATATATAAACAAATATGATAAGGGATTGGTACACATATCTATATAGTGTTACTTATTTGAACATATTAAATCTAATGGTATTACTTAATATCACATTAATAAATGTGTATTTTAGTGATATGAAGAGTTTTATAGGGATCTTTTGGTCAGTATGATGTTTATAGATATTATTTATGTTCGATTATAACTTTATATGTGTATTTTTTGTAAAAAATACCCTCCAATATTAGTTTCAATCAATTATGGAATTATTGGAAGCTCGCCTTATAGATTGAATTCATTTCCACAAATCCAACCTCATAAATTGAAACTTCTGTTAATATTCTGCATATGCTCCAAATTTCGCTCAAACCTGATGACATTTCCTAATTTACCTTAGAGTTAAAAGTCCAATCAATATTTAATCAACTTAAATCCCATTTAAAAGAGAATGAAAGTTTTTACCATTGGTATAAAATAGCAAATGATCTTAGACTTGAGTGAATCGAGGAGGATACGCATAACATTATTCGAAGATTCTATCTATAAGGTTGGATTTTAAGAAACAAATTTGAAAAAAAAGTTACAACATCTCTTTTGCAACTCACATTACAACAGAGGAACCCCTCCCCAAATATTAACAATTAAAATGAGAAGATAAATTAGATAAATAATATCTAAATAATTTACCTCCCTCCCTCCGAAATAACTTAACCCACCCAAGAAGAATTTTCTGGCTTCGTCCTTGTCTCGTGGAATGTTTTACCCTGAGACATACGAAACCGTATGGTGATAACCATGTCAGGGTTCTTCGCTTCCTGCTTGTATTTATAGGATTTTTTAAAAATAATTATAATTTTAATATTAATTAGTTAAATAGGAATGAAAAAATAAATAATTAGGGGTTGATGGGGTTGTCCCCTGGGGTAGGGTGGAGCATTGGGCTTGATCCGGCCCAACCCGGGAAAGCCCGACCCGAGTCCGCCGAAATTCTTCGGGCTTTGGGCCGGGTCGCGGCCTGGTTTTTTCGGAAAGTTTAGAGCCCGAGCCCGGCCCAAGGCCCGCTCGGTCGGGTCCGGGTTCGGGCCGGGCTCGACCCACCCCCATTTCACTTATTAAAAAGCTATATATTGGATTTAATGCTTTCACTAAATTTTATTATTACATAACATTTATGCTGTTTATTTCTTCTCTTCGGTGCATGGATTAGATCTTAATTTATAGACGTGATGCTTTATAAAGTTGTCATCCGTGTGCACACACATTCCAGACGTTAGAATACACGAGATCAGAAGCTTTATTAAAGATGAACCTCTAGTATCCACTTAACAATAGGATTTCGGATAAGCAGGAGGTATTTCTTTGTATTGGATAATGGAGACATTCTCCATTTGCTTCTTCCTGACAAAGTAGTCTGAGTCCAACAGAGAAGCTTCAGCTAAATGGCCACTGGTATCTACAGTGCGGCCATGCCATTCATCCGCCCACCCGGACGGAAAGGTGTAGAGGTTTTTCTGGTTATTAATATTAACCATCCCGACAAGGAGGTAATACTGGTAGGAACTTTCCAAATTGGATCAAGAATTTCTCTGAACTGCCTAAAATAGTAAGCTATATGTAAATTGATGGGTCGGGCGGGTTTTAGCGGGCCAACTCGGGTTCGAGCTGGGCCCAGTCCGAGCTTGAAAATTGGACAAATTTAAGACCCGGGCCGGGCCCACATGTATATCGGGTCCGGGCCGGGTCCGGGCTTTTATGGGTCGGGTAAGGGTCGGGTTCGGGCCGGCCTGGCCCAATGCTCCATTCTATCTGGGGGCAGCCAACATGGTTGCCCCGCCCTATTTTTGGGTAATTTTTTTTATTTTTTTGAAAAATATCGTCATATATATTCATCCTTGTATCACTCCAATATATCATTCGAATTCTGTCAGAAACAGATACTCCTACGACGTCCATCCAGACATGGTTGATTTAAAAAATCATGCGACAGTTAAAAAAATAACGTCTGGATGGAGATAATAGGAGTCTATGTTTCTGACGAAATTTGAATGACATATAGGAGGGATATAGGGATGAATATACATGATGATATTTTTTCAAAAAAATAAAAAAATTTTACAAAAAATGGAGTGGGGGCAGCTCCATTTTCCTTATATATACATAGATAGATAGATAGACGGACACACACTTGATGTGATAAGGCCCAAAATAGCACTCAAGTACCAAATTGAAATCACACATTGAGCGAACTTATATATTTTTCTCTGGAAAGCCGATCCTGGAGATAAAAGTAGAGATCAAAAGTTCACGAGCGTATCTCAAATATCATATAAGTGATGCTTGACTTTTCTCAAATTGAAAGTCAATAGTCATCACAAGATTCACAACCAAAAAATACATCACCAAAATCCGCTGGGAAATGGGTATATTTATTGAGCGAACGGTAGCTATCAGTATGATTTCTGCAATTTCCCCCTAACAATCGTAACTGATGGGAAGTTCCGGGACACTGCTTTACTTTTCCTTTTGGTTCATATTTTGCCCAACCGCCGCACAAGCAGAAGAAAAGATCTAGCGGGACTGTAAGCCGATGAGATGACATCGTTTGCGATGGATGCGAGCCAGGGAAAGAGGAAGGCGGGGCTCCCCCAGATGGTTGGCTTCTGCAATTAAATATATTTGGAGTTCTAAAATTTTCTATTTGGAGGTTTAACTTGGCTACCCCATTCAATTTTCCTTATTTTTTTAAAAATTAATCGGTGGAAATTCATCACTATTTTCTTATATATTATATCACTCAAGTTTCGTAGGAAACAAAGATTCCTACGACCTCTATTTAAACATTTATTTTTTAATGGTCGCTAAATTGTTAAAATCGATCTCATCTGGATAAAGGTCATGGGGGTCTCTGTTTTGCACAAAATTTTAATGATATAATGTAGAGATATGATTATTAAATCTACGGACGTATTTTTCAAAAAATAAAAAATATGAAAAATAATGGGTAAAACGAAGTTGCCTCCTGGGGGAATTAGTTCTCCATTTTTTATTTTTTGAGAAATACTTCGGTAGATTTTTATTATTATATTCCAATATTAAGTCATTCAAAATTCGTGTGAGACAAAGACTCTTATGATCTCCATCCAAATGGGGTCGATTTCAACAATTCTGCGACAGTTAAAAAATAACTATCTAGATGGTGGTCGGAAGAGTCTATGTTTCTCATGAAACTAGAATGACGTAATATATAGGGATATAGTGATGAATTTTCACGGATTTATTTTCAAAAAAATAAAAAAAATGGGGAAAATGGGACGTGGAGGGGGAAACAAATTACCTAAGTGGCAACCCCCCATTTTACCATTATCTAATAGTAACAAGAACATTTAATGGCACTGTATGTATATGTGCGTGTATATATATCATCTATTATCTTCTATACATATACTTTTGGTACCCTTTTATTTTAAAATTATGAAATAATTACCTTCTATTTTTGAGAATATTGTGAAATCATAAAAAGAGTGAATGAAATTTAGAATTTAATATAAAACTTTAGGCATAAAATTTTGATTTCTAACAAATATAAATGATAAATTGCATTATCATAATATGCTGATCTTTTTAGAAATAACATTAATTTTAATTTCTTTATATATAACTCATGAGCATAATTTTCTTGGTCCATTTGACCTCCCCGTAAAAAAATCCTACCTTCGTAAGTGATGCGAGTAGAGGATCCTCTTCATTCTTCAGTGTCATTATCCGTCTGAACGGATATCAAGTGATTCATTTGTTAACAGGATTGATATCAAAGAAATTTCCATGACATCTAAAGATTGCATAAAATCAAACTTGAACTCCTTACTACATTTACTCCTATATCTAGTATTCCGTCAACGTCATGTCTACAGATATAATTAAGAACTATTACTTGATGATTATTTTAAAAAAATCCTTATAAATTTATGTAAACTTTTGTCAAAAAATCATATAATTGGATGAAAATAAATAAAAATCATATATTTCATAAAATAATTACATTATAGTTTTGATTTAGATCACAACCATACGATCAACAATATGCGATCTCATCTAAACTGATCCCCAACTCCCGATTTGGCATGCGATTCAAAATTTATCCTACTTTTAGTATTCCACCCTCTTCACATGTCTATTCAGGTAACTAGGAATTTCTTGATAATTATTTAAAAATCCTTATAAATATAAAACATGTGTACAAGTCATTTCAGATAATATAATAATCTTTTGTTTATTTATTCCTTGATTGGAAGCTGTGCTTTTTAAAGCAAAGGATGGTCATGGTAGTTTAATATATGAGGTAAATGGGGCTGCCCCTTGGGAGTAGCTAACTTGGCTACTCTCACCCCTATTTTTCCCTCATTTTTTTATTTTAAAATAAAAATTTGTATATTCATTATTATATCCCTCTCACATTCTATTAAAATTTCGTCAGAAACAGAGACTCCTACGGCCTCCATCCAAACATGGTCGATTTAAAAAATCCTGCGACTGTTAAAAAAATGACGTCTGGATGGAGGGCTTAGGAGTCTCTGTTTCTGACAAAAATTTAATAGAATGTGAGAGGGATATAATGTTGAACATACAAATTTTTATTTTCCAAAAAAATAAAAAATGAGGGAAAAATAGGGGTGGGAGTAGCCAAGTTGGCTACTCCCTGGGGGCAACCCCATTTTACCCTTAATATATATATATATATATATATATATATATATATAGAGAGAGAGAGAGAGAGAGAGGATAGGGAGTATGCACCCAGGTGCATGTAATTCTACATGCACCTGGGCCTATAACTCCCAAATTTTTTTACTTTTCTGAAAAATACCGTCATGTATATTCATATATATATATATATATCCCTCCTGTATGTCATTCCAATTTCGTTAGAAACAGAGACCCCTACGTCCTCCATCTTGAACAGGTCGATTACATCAATTCTAAGACCGTTAAAATAATGTGTTCTGGATGGAGGGTGTAGGGGTCTCTATTTCTGGTGAAATTGGAATGACATATAGGAGGGATATATAGATGAATATATATGGCGGTATTTTTCGGAAAAGTAACAAAATTTGGGAGTTATAGGCCCGGGTGCATGTAGAATTACATGCACCTGGGTGCATACTCCCTATCCTCATATATATATATATATGAATATATATATATATATATATATAGAGAGAGAGAGAGAGAGAGGAAAATGGGGCTGCCCCCTAGGGGGAGCTAACTTAGCTCCCCCCGCCCTATTTTCTTCATTTTTTTAATTTTTTTTTGAAATTTTTTTCCGTGAATATTCATCACTATATCCCTATATTATATCATAAAAATTTCATGTGAAACAGAGACTCCTATGGCCTCCATCCAGACAGTCATTTTTTTAACGGTAACAGGATTTTTTAAATCGACCCCATTTGGATGGAGGTCGTAGGAGTCTCTGTTTCGCATGAAATTTGATTGACATAATATAGGGATTTAATAATGAATTTACACGGTTTTAGATTTCAAAAAAAATAAAAAAATTTTGTGAAAAAAGGGCGGGGGGAGCTAAGTTAGCTCCCCCTAGGGGGCATACACATTTTACCCAATATATATATATATATATATATATATATATATATATATATATATATATATATATATATATATATATGAAGAGGATGGGGAGGCTGCTGCATGTAGCAGCCAACGTGGCTGCTACATGTGGCAGTTTCCCCAATTTTTTTATTTTTTTCAAAATTAAACCATGAATATTCATCTATATATCCCTCCTACATTCTATAAAAATTTCGTCAGAAACGGAGACTCCTATGCCCTCCATCTAGACCGGTATTTTTTAACGGTCTGAATTTTGCTGTAATCGACCTGTTCTAGATGGAGGGCATAGGAGTCTCCGTTTCTGACGAAATTTTTATAGAATGTAGGAGGGATATATAGATGAATATTCATGGTTTAATTTTGAAAAAAAATAAAAAAATTTGGGGAAACTGCCACATGCAGCAGCCACGTTGGCTGCTACATGTAGCAGCCTCCCTTTTCTCATATATGAATATATATATATATATATATATATATATGTATATATATATATATATGTATATATATATATGTATGTATGAGATAAATAGGGCTGCTCCCATCCCCATTTTCTCTCATTTTTTTATTTTTTTGGAAAATAAAAATTTTATATTCATCACTATATCCCTCTACCATTCTATTAATATTTCGTCAGAAACAGAGACTCCTACGGCCTCCATCTAAACATGGTCGATTTATAATATCCTACAATCGTTAAAAAATGACTCTTTAAATGGAAGACTTATGAGTCTCTAATTCTGATGAAATTTTAATAAAATGTTAGAGTGATATAGTAATGAAGATATACTTTTTTATTTTCCAAAAAAATAAAAAATTGGGAGAAAAATAGGGGTGGGAGCAACCCCGTTGGCTACCCCCAGGGAGCATATCCCCAACATGGCTGCCCCCAACATATTTTTGGCAAATTTTTTTTTTGAAAAATAATACCATGTATATTCATTTCTATATCCCTCCTATATACCATTTGAATTTCGTTATAAATAGAGACTCCTACGGCCTCCATTGAGACAGTTATTTTTTAACGGTAACAGAATTTTTAAAATCGACATCATCTCGATGGAGGCTGTAGGAGTCTCTGTTTCTGACGGAATTCGAATGACATATAGGAGGGATATATGGATGAATATACATGGTATTATTTTTCAAAAAAATAAAAAAATTTGACGAAAAATGAGGCAGGGGCGGCCCCATTTTTTTCCTATATATATATATATAGAGAGAGAGAGAGAGAGAGAGAGAGAGTAAAATGGGGCTGCCCCTAGGGGGAGCTAACTTAGCTACCCCCGCCCCATTTTCTCCATGTTTTAATTTTTTTGAAAATTTCTTCCGTGAATATTCATCACTATATCCCTATATTGTGTCATTAAAATTTCATGTGAAACAGAGACTCTTACGGCCTCCATCCAAACAGTCATTTTTCTAACGGTAACAGGATTTTTTAAATCGACCCCGTTTGGATGGAGGTCGTAGGAGTCTCTGTTTCGAATGAAATTTGAATGACATAATATAGGGATTTAATAATGAATTTATACGGTTTTAGATTTAAAAAAAAAATAAAAAAATTTGTGAAAAAGGGGCGGGGGAGCTAAGTTAGCTCCCCCTAGGGGCATATACATTTTACCTATATATATATATATATAATGGGGTTGTCCCTTTGGGGTAGCCAACGTGGCTGCCCCCGCGCTATTTTCAGCGTTTTTTATTTTTTATTTTTGAAAATTATCGTTGTGTATATTCATCCCTATATCCCTCCTATAAGCCATTCGAATTTCGTCAGAAATAGACTCCTACGGCCTCCATCCAGACAGTCATTTTTTAACGGTAACAGATATTTTTAAATCGACACCATCTCGATGGAGGCAGTAGGAGTCTTTGTTTCTGACGAAATTCGAATGGCATATAGGAGGGATATATGGATGAATATACGTGGTTTTATTTTTCAAAAAAATAAAATAAAAAATACGCCGAAATAGGGGTGGGTGCAGCCCCATTAAATCCATATATATAATGGGGCTGCCACCCAGGGGTAGCTAACTGAGCCCCCCCGCCGCATTTTCTCTATATTTTTATTTTTTTTTGAAAAATAAAACTATATAAATTCATTATTATATTCGTATATTATGACATTTAAATTTCGTGAGAAACAGAGACTCCTACGACCTTCATCCAGACATGGTCGATTTATAAAATCTTACGATCGTTAAAAAATGACTCTTTAGATGGAGGCCATACGAGTTTTTATTTTACACGAAATTTGAATGGTATAATATAAGGATATAATATTCACGGAAGAAATTTTCAAAAAAAATAAAAAAAATTAGAAAAATGGAACGAGGGAGCTAAGTTAGCTCCCCGCAGGAGAAGCCCCATTTTTCCCTGTAATATTACATAAGTTTTCTCTCTCGTAAAAAACTAATAAGTCGAATTCAATGTAATTCTGTTCTAGATCAATGAAGACGATTTTTTTAAAATGATTATATAAGCGACTTAGCTTTTACTTTCGTACTTAATGGGAAAAAAATGACTTAATATATATATATATATATATTATATTTTATCATATAATGTTATGTATATAAAATGAAATTTACTCCTTCTATTTTTTTTCTTGAAATTCAAGGCAAATTCAATATTCATTATAGTAATGCTAGCAAGTGTCTATATAACAATGGTTATCATTCGAACTTTAGCATCTATTAAGATTAAAATTTCTTAAAAGATCATACGCTCAATAAAAATCCCTCCTTTTTTTTATAATTGTGTTGCTCCTATTTATTAAACCGAAAATTTTCTATATTTGTATCTCATATTTGTAAGATTCAAGTTAGCTCATATGTATTCTCGTGAAGTTAATATAACCAGCATTGAAATATCTAATAAATGTGATTTGAATCCCCATGGATATATGACGAGCTGCGAGTCGACTGATTGCCGTCAAAATGCTTTAAAGCATATGAAAAGTAATGTAAAAATAGATCCGAATATTACACTCTTCTTGATATGTATTTCAATTCAAGGAACTTGTATGTAAATTACACATAATATATTATGTTTACCTTCTTTACTAACCTTTTTTTTATCTACATTGAAATATGGATAATAAAAATGTCCATGTCTTCCACACTATAGACGCATATGTAACATTCACAAAAAGGAAATTGTGTAAAAAACCTGTATGAATCTGCGAAAAAAGATAGGCTTATTAAGAACTTGCAAAAAGTTCACCTTCTGCAAGTTGCTTATAGGGTTCAGAAATTTCTGAGGTTCGACATTCGCTCAGATTCAGCTCGCTAAGAGTTTGATTCAGATTCGATTCGAAAATAAACAAACCGAACCTGGACACAAGTTTGGGCTCGATTAAATAAACGAACCGAACCTCAAAAACATAAGTTCGCTCAGGTTTTGTTCGTTAAAAATTCGATTATATACACACATACATACATAAAAGTATATATACATACATATTGTGTACGTATGTATGTGTACACACACACAAGGAAAAAAGACATTCTATCATAACATAAGGGTTATTCCCTTATTTTCCCAAACCCATCCAGTCATCCACTCCCTAAGTCCTTATTTCATCTTCTTGAAACCCCAACAAAACCCTCCCTGCAGGTTACGACGTTATCCTATTCTTAAACGAACCTTTAACGAGTCAAACTGAACCTGATTACAGTTTTCATTTTATCGAGCCGAACCGAACCCGAGCCTAAAGTATACTAAACGAACCGAACCGAGCCTGGATTGGTTCGCTCAGGTTCGGCTTGTTTACACCCCTAGTTGCAGATTCCGTAACGGCATGTAATATTCTAACGTTGAGATGACACATATTTATTTGCATACTTTAATTTCTCGCATTTTATTTCCCCTACTCATAAGTACTAGTGCTATGCCCGTGCAATGCACGGGCAAGCAGCCGAAGATAACAATGTATATGGAAATATAATTGTATGTGTGTACTTAGAAAGTAATAAATATCAAATTGAAATAAAATCAAATCTCGTTTTAATTAATTTCATTCTCATGGTCAACGATCATTGAGACATTCCTTCCGGAAGAAAACTAATAGGTAATTACCATTTATCACACATGATGTCGTATAGTATCATGTTATGAGATGTAAAGAAATTTGGAAATTTAATTACTTTATTGCATGTGGATTGGTTCAAAATGAAAATATGGAGATGGATTGCCTCAAAGATACCTAATATAAACCAGAGATATATAATAACTCACTTAGCTTATGTGTAAAGTCGTTGTTTCTCCTCTTATCACAAGCGAAGGGCAATGCTATCTTCAATCCTTGCATGTATGCGCATGTGATTATTCTCGAACATTACCCATGCACGTTTTACTATATTCAAAATTCAGAATACATGGAAATCTCATCAAGGATCTTGATAAGCACACATCATCAATCATCTGCTTCTCTTATGATGTCATCATGATAAATGCTAAACGTTGAGAAAATATTTAATTTATCATGCTTTTGAAAATTGGGCCGATGTTGATAAAAGTCCATGCTTCTTTTCTCTAGATTTGTAGACAATTCAACCATCTGTTCCAATCACCTGAATCGTTATCTGTTGAATATAGTGAGTCCTTATCTTTCTTCTTAATTTTGCTCGTCTCTCCATCTTGACCACATAAGCAGCCTCTCTTTTGTAATTTCGTAGCACATGTATCTTTAAAGGCATGATGAAAACTTAACACAAGTAATACAGAATGTCTTCAAAAATTATAGACACGGGTATAACAAATAGTGTTAAGAATGGTTTCATCGAGAAGATTGTGAAGTGCCCTTAGTTAGTGGACAAATGTTTTCTTAAGAGAAGTTTGTTGAGAAAGGTGATGAATGGTGACGATCCAAGGAGGCAAATTATATAGAGCATATAATTAATCTGTTGAATCATATGCGCTATGTCAAAAAAACATGAGGTGATAGTAATGAAGAACGGTCATCTGATCAAAAGCACGCCTAAACCATTTGAGCGAATTACAACACATGACAGAGCGTACCATGCACACGATGTATCAAGAGCATACCCGTGCACTGTTCTAGGATAGGACGTACTCTATCACATGCAATTAGGGTTTTTGTATGTGCATGAGTTCCTATAATACTCGGCAGTGCTCGAAATACTGTTGAAGATATTCATAGATGTATATGCATATACGTAGATGGCCACATCCAAATACACGGGTAAGCACAACACATCCATAAAGATTAAAAACCATGCCCGTGTGAGGATAATGTTATGATATTATCCAATCTTCCTAAAACCTATTCGATAAATTTTCCAAAATCAGAAGACTATCGAAGATTTCTACATATATACATATAAGGATAATATTATGAGACTATTCATTTACATACACGGAAAAATAACAACGAATAAATGTAACTATGATTTGTTTAATTTCTGGGGATTATATGTGCATAAAATGATGTATGTTTGTATTCCTTTTCCAATACAGATTGTAGTAAAAAAAATGGTTTCATTTCGTCGCACACAAGTTTACAAATAGGGCTATGATTTCCTTTTTTATGATATGGATAATTGCATGCTTCTACTGTTCTTCTTGTGCATGTGAGTACACATACATTATCCAAATTTTAAGTATTGACGTGAGTTCAATAGTGATACACTCTACTATAGATAGATTTGTATTTGTCTCCCATTATGTCCATCTTCAAACACCAAATGTAATTATGTATTTTAACAATCCACACATTCTAATTTCTCCCTTTTTACAAATGTAAATAAATAAAAATGATCTTTACATTCTATGGTAACTTCTTTTAAGATTAGAGCGACTGCTATCAAAATCCATAATTCTTTGTTTTTATAGCTCCCAACTATCTCTTGAGAATTTACGATCCACCGTCACATTTTGATTGTTATCCCAAAATCAATAGCATCTATATCGCATCAACCCCAAACAAAGAAAAAGCCAATAGCTATCATGCAATGATCTAGCATCATATTGATACTGTGTGGTCTCATTTACCACTTTCCTATAATAATATCAAATCCTTCCTATCCACCATTGACGTGCAACAACATGATCGAGATCAAGCATTTTTGTAATACATTTACTTGATGTCACATTTACATGTTCTATTAATGTATATTCTAGACATTCAGCTTCACAATTTCTCCGTTCCAGTTGATAGAAAAGGTCATGAGTAATCAAGATAAAAGTATGGCTATCTATACACATTCAGAACATATATAAGAAACTGAGTTGTTGCTTGAAGATGAAACCCAGCTTTTCATCGGTAATGACAAAGGAGTTAATTGTAGCTTTTTTTAGCAAATTGCCAAGGTGAAAAATGGAAATCGCGACTGTTGAAACTGACGACACATAATTTTATCAGATGATTATAGAATATGAGTCCTGATAACTTGTTCATTCCTAGTTAAAATATCCATCATCATTCAAGTGTGTAGATACTCGTGATTGTAAATGAATAAAATGAAGCATATATCTCTCAGTGTATCTACATACCTATGTCTTGTTATGTATTGATGCCCAAACTCATGAATAAAAATGGAATAATCGAAACAAAATGAAGTACCAAAATCTTTATATGGAGCACAACTTTAAGTCATTTATTTTAAGTCATTTAATTGATAAAATGTGTATTGACCTTACTTGACATTGTACATACTTGAGAAACACGAGTGTGTTTTGACGGATCTTTCCATCATTAGCAATGAATTCGTCAAATTTCTCGAAAACGACACCAATGTGGCAATGTAGTAGCTCGATGTGAAAAGAAATAACCTTTCGTATAGATATTGCATGGAAGTAGAATTTGTAAAGGTATCATATTTTCATGTTATGATTACCTGGAACCATTTTTTTAGACAGTCGATGTACTGGGAGAAGCTTAAAGAATCAGATTTAATTATAAAGGGAATGGTGGTCACAGGTAGAAAGAAAAGGGGGAAAAGTATTTAGGTGTGAATCCAACTATGATTATTAAACATACTTCCTGAACTTGGTAGTTGTTGCTCAATTGCTCTTTTTCCTAATTTTTCAGTAAGACCAACTATATACGTAAGATGTCATTAACATTTTAGATGTCTTCATTTTACCAGCATCAGTTTATCTTCCCACCAAGATTGAGTTACATTTGCATTCACCAATGATTTCTATGTTGAAGACTTATCTCAGTTCTCAGTAGTAGACAAACATCAAGAAATGAATAATGCACAACAGTAAGAAGCATCTGCAAATGCAGAGCGACGAGAACTTACTTCCCAGAGCATGCCCCTTTCTACATGGACTGCAGATATGAGAGAACATCTGAAAGGGTTTACAGAGATGAAAATGACACCTATATAAGTATGACGAAGAAAATGCTTAAACAACACAGCCTGGAATCATCTCTTGCGCATTGACAGAACATACAGGAGGCGCGTGCAAGACAGAAAGCCAAGATTTGTTGACCAAGGTGGACTTCGGAATGTCGTTATTGCATTCTTATCAAAGAGCTTGATACATGTTTGATAGAAAAGGTCCAATTTTGAAGTTTGTTTTTTTCTTGCGGATAATAGAGACCATCCACATACAAATTTATACCATTTCTTCATTAGCGCATGCAAGCATAAAAACATGGGTTCCAATGCTAGTTTGCCTGTAAGCATTGGTTGACGGCCATGAGGGTCTTGGACACCGGCGATGGCTCTGCCTACTACATCGAGGCATGGCGGAGAGGAGGTGGTCAAGGGTGACGAAAAATTCGAGCTCGAGGGCCTTGAAGGGGAAATTGGGGGTAGGTGCGACCGTCATCACGTCGCAATCGTGGGCGATGTCAGGGAGATGAGGGCAGAGGATGTGTGTGTGTGTGTGTTGGGGGGGGGGGGGGGGCATGCAGTCGAGGGTTGGTCTTCGAGGTGGTGACGTCAAGAGGGATGCGGAGACATAAATGGAATTATCGTGCAACAAAATAATTGATGTCGGTGGAGTGCTCCGCTTAATATATGTTATGGATTGGGATAGAAATGATACATTTTCATAGTCCATCAACTGCATAAACAAAATTTCGTCCCATAGAGTTGATGGTGGGAAGATCAATATGTTACATATGTTCCTTCATTTTCTTATTTGCAAATCCATAAACTGCAGCAGCCAAAATGAAAGGGGCCGCTGATTAACTTAAGGTCCCGTTTGTTATGCAGGAATAGAAGAGGGAATGGAATCATCATTCCTCTCTCGATTCCATTCCTTTGTTTGTTAGATCAAATTTATGCAGGAATAACGATTACAAAGGAAACCTGATTCTCTCATTCATGGGAATTGCCATTCCTAGGTACCCCCTAGTAATTGGGATTCCATTCCTTACCAATGTTAATGAATGTGTTCTTCTTTAATATTTTTTAATTAATATATCATTATTACAAATATATGATCATCAACATGGATATGTGTTTTTCTTTTTTTGGATTTTTTTTGGACACTGGCATGGATATGGTTTTTTTGGACATGGATATATGGATACTGACATGGATACAAATATATGTATGCAAAAGGTTGGATAAGTTACAAATATATGCATATATGGATACTGACATGGAGATGTGATATTTTTTGCGGATACATGTATAAATACAGTTTAATTTTTTTGGATATGGATACAGATATGGTTAAAAGATATTCTAGCGGATACGAATACATATATATTAAATATATCTATTCAAAGGATAAAATACATCAGATATGATTAGTTTATAGATATTGATACAAACATTGATATGTGTTTTTTTTTTTCCAAATATAGATATCGACAGGGATATGTGATTTTTTCTAATATGGATATGGAAACAGATGCAATCTTCAAT